>JAZBGY010000091.1:104255-119953 GCA_037414755.1 Lydus trimaculatus | reverse complement strand
ACAGAGGATAGAGGTAGCTGCTTACTTATGTTGTTACTGCAGTAGCATCGCTTCAACTGCCTCACAATGAAGTCGATCAAGTCACAATAGACGGACTATATTTCATCTATTTTGATTCAATCGACTTGACCTTAAAGAAGCTCTTCTTTTGCTACCAAGATCTTTGTTCTGACTGAAAATAATTGCACACTTAAGCCAAACACGTTTGCAATTAAAGCCAAACTGACTATAATAGAGGAATTATATGCGAGTTGATCGTGATCACGATAGAGATCAAGACTTGTTCAGAATCTGATTTACAAAAAAAAAATACCATGTTTAGAATCTGGTGTGAAACAGTATTTGAACTGACTACACCAAATCTTTGCTTGTCCAGTTTTATCAAAACCACAATGTGAATAACGTAAAAAACCAATAATTTCAGGATCATATGGACGATTTTTTATCAATTTGATAGCCATAGGACATAATTTAACTGGTACACATTTAATCTCAACTGTACTAACCGTATCTGAAAATAGTTTTAATTAAATCATTGTGGTTTTTTTGTTATTGTTGTTATTATTATTGTTTTGGGTGGAAATATCCGGTAGATAAAATAATAACGTGACTATATTTGATAATATTCTACTTTACTATAAAGTTAGTAGCATTTTGTTTTTAATTAATTCAATTAATTAAAATATCGGTTTTTTTTGTTGCTCGGATTCAACAAGCAAGGTTGCTTGCTTGTCAAACGTTTTGAATACTGGAAAACCAGCAATTTAACGGACGATGCCTTGAAACAACGGACAACTTTCTAGATTACTCTGTTGGGATGTTTTTTCAAACAAACTTGACGTTTCTAATACGAACATCCAAAAAGAAATACCAAAACCATCCACTTTTAGAACGGTTTGTATGAGAATGAGCTAGAAAATAAGCAATAGTTGATCAATAATCTAGTTCGTCCTTTGTCTGATACATTAGCCCGCTGATGTTTCACCATGATCATAGCGACAAAGATAGCAAATATTTAACGAAATGTTAAGAGTGGATGGTGACAATAGCTGGAAACCGCTAAGGTGGTGTTGGTATTTCTTCCTATGTTCGTATTAGAAACACCAAGTCTGTATGCAACCACAATAATAATAATATTAATTGGCAAACAAGTTGTAGACCAGTTTTTTAATTACTCATAAACAATGACAGTAAAATTTAAATTTGCAAACTTTAAAGATTGACAAAATCAAATAGAATCCAGAACATTAATCGAATAATAAAGTAGCAACAGGAAGTTTGTTAATTAGCAAATGAATTCTACAGACATGAAACTATTTTGAAAACTGAAATAATTAACAAACTGAGATTGGCTTATTAGAAAGTTTTAATAAACAACAACAACAACAACAATATTTCAATACTTACATTGGAATTGAATCAAATAGAAGAAAAATATAAAAATCCGGGAAATATCCAAATTAACCATATTCGGTCCGAAACGTTCACAATCTATCAACAATATGAACTTGTTTAAATTTTAATATACGAAAATTAAAATAAATGACGTCATAATAATATATTAACCATTAGAAATGAATCAGTGATTTCCTTCACACACAAAAAAAAATCCTAAGCAAAAAGTGAACGTTTTCCGCTCAACCACAAAAACTACCTGCTCCAATGGCGTAACTATCATCAGGTCTGTAAGCAGTATAGTCACCCATTCGTCTTATGCTATTTTTGATCATCGCAAACATTTATTTGAGAGGAAATTACGAAATAAACGCTTATAAGGGTTGAAAGCTAAACTGTTTTTTTTTGTTATAAAAGCAATTCGAATCATAATTCTACATCTACGTTTTCCTGTCAGATTCATCAACGAAATTTCGGTGTTACTGTAATAAAAATCGTAGCATTTTAAGAGAAAATCAATGCTTGTGTCCTGATAATAAACCCAATCATCTTCTAGAAATTCGTAAATTTCACTCAACTTACTTGTAATTTAAATCCTTCACGTCACTATATATATATACCTCTCTATATACCTATACATAGTATGTAATGAGTTGTTGAAAATTACTTGATCGTTGATTAAAACTGTTGAACAAGCAAAGTTAATCCTCTATTATTCGACTTAACAGTGGAAAATTCCTACATTGAGGGAGTCTAATTGTTCGACACATGATCGAAGTTGGTAGAATTATAAAGAAGTTGGTTGTATTCCGGGGAAATCTCCATCTTCTACTCGATCTACGCCTCTAATTTTGTGCAATGATTTTTTAAAAAATGCTACTTATAGCGTTTAGAGCGGACTAGAAAGGAGACTCGTATTTTTGATAAACAAGCCAAGTTAGTTCGCCACGCATCGAACCCGACCAACCTTTAATAAGCCTTCAAGACGAGAAAAGCGACCTGTTGTGATTTGTGAAGCTTTTCAAACTGTATGGGATAGTGTCCAGGGTTGTTGCTGATTGGACAAAATTGTACAAAATCAAATCAGCCTCCACAAGATAGTCAACACGTTCGGTCGTCAAGTAGAAGCTTAGGGTTCGAATCCTGGCGGTTGAGTCGCGACTTTTTCAGGCTATTGTGGAGGGTTTTTCACAAATTATCCTACTTGTCCTATATTGATTTGAATGTGTGTTCTTTATTAGTAATTTTGCGCAATGTTCCGAATTTTATAATGAAAAACCAGAAAATAAAACTAATCTGCGGCTAACGAATCTCATGAGAAAATCAACAAACACAAGTTTATCTTTTCAAAAATGGACGTAACTGTTATCATCTAAGGTGAAGAGGGCACACATTTGTGTTATTGATAAATCGTAAAATTTATTTTGATAATTTTTTCACTACAAAAAATAAATATATGTTGATATCATCATTAAAAAGAAATATTGAATTGAATTCTAATGAATTTCATCGTCGCATATTCTCCATAATCCAATCTACATATGATGAAACTTTTGTATAAATCCCTGGCCATCCACGAGTACCACAACGTGCACCAAACGATACAACACCTTCAATATACCATTGTGATAATCTACCAATAGATTTCATCAATGGACCACCACTATCACCACTACACGAATCACGTCCTTCTTCACCACCAGCACACAATTGTCCATTACCAACATTAACATTAGCTGCATGGAATGTATTCGTACATTCTGTTTTATCAACAATCGGTACATCCAATTTTAATTTTACACTACTACTTCTAGCATTTTCAGTTTGTCCCCAACCGGCTACAATCAATCTTTCACCAACATTGACACTATTAGAATCAAATGGTAAACAAATCGGACGGACGTATTCTAAATAAAAAACGACAATTAATCAAAATTAACAAATGATAAACAAAAAGTAAAGTACCAGTAAAAGGTACAGCACGTTTTAGACGAACTAAAGCAATATCATTGTAACGATTAATATCACGATCATTATAATCTGGATGAGCGATTGTTTCTTCTACACCAACATCAAGATACGGATCACTACACGTTTCGATTCCAAATTGACTAAAACAATCTTCTTCTGTATCGATATTCCAATCACCTAATCGAACATTAATCCTGAAAATTTACCGGTTTTAACAAAAATAAACAAAAATTAATAGAAACACAAACAAAGGTCCAACTTTTGTGAGAATCTGTCCTGTAACACAATGAGCCGCTGTTAGAATGTATTGTGATGAAATCAATGTTCCACCACAACTAAATGTACGATTACCACTTCTAGTTCGATATTGCAATAATGCCATCCATGGGAATTCATTGATATCCGTCACCATACCATCAAGAATTTTCTCAGTATTCTAATTAAAAAAAAATAATAGTCGGATTTTTATAAAATTTTGTAATGAAGACATACTTGAAGTCCGCATGTGTTTCGATCAGGTAGAACATTACGATTCGTAGAACTGCCTTGATTAGTTTGAGGTCGTCTTGTTCGATTGGTTCGTACAGGTGGTCGTTGATAATTATCGTAATTACCACAACAAACTAACGGATTGGAGTCATAGCCACATTGGGATTCTCTTAAAAAATTCACTTGTTGCGGATTATGTGTTGTTACAACATTCAATAATTTCGTACATGAATAGATTGAAATGCATTGAGCAGATTCATTGTTCGGTGTAGTACAAGATCGTCCATATTCTAATTAATTTAATAATTAGTTTTTGTTAATTGTTTTGTTAATTACAGTGGATTACTTACGTCCATTTACGGAAATCACACAAATTCCAATTAGAAATAAAATAATAAGTCTTGAACACATAATCAACTAACTATTGTACGTCTCTTGTACGAACTGAACGAAACAAGTTCTACCGATCAGAAGTAAACAAGTTCGGTTTGTTAATCTTTTTTAAATGTCTTCAACTATCAGGTATTTCCCAAAATTATGTTTTTTCGAAAAAAAATCACCAGTCAATTTATGACATGATTGATGATAAATGAAATGACGCATATTTTTCGAAAATTTGTATTAAATAGCTCTGACCACATACACACACATTTCACTATCAATTTATAAACATATGTAGAATAATAACCAGTAGTTGCAAACAACTGGGGTTACCCAAACAATCATTTCTATATCAGTTATTAGAATGCGATTTTTAATTAAATGGAAAATACGTGAGTCAAAGTGTAGGTAATGTAGTAGTAGCAGAAAAGAAATTGTTTATTTACAAGGTGATGAGCTATTGACCTTCACTAGATAACCTTGTATCAGATTAATACGAAGTTACATCTGATAATTAAAAATCAACAATCATTAAAAATGAATTCGAATTAATTTTGGTCAATTTGTAGAAATTTACGTTAATTATAAAACAATAACAAAAATTACTGAAAAAACGAGTCATTAATATAGCTGTATTCACCAATTGAAATTATCTCCATCTCGATCTGTATAGAGCAGAGGTCCCCAATCATGTGCTTGCGAGTACCATGGCGCGCCCGCAGACTGTTTTTCACAAGTCCCCTTCACTAATTCTTAATAAAATGTTACAATATTTCCGAATTTGCTCCAAGGTGCAAAAAGGTTGAGGACCTCTGGTATACACGAAAATCGAGACGAAGACTGAATGAGATTCAGATAAGAATTACATTGAACTAAATCCAATAACACATATTTACAATTTTATCATCTTTCCAACTTGTTTATAACTATTCTCTAGAAGACATTATCTCAACCTTGATCTTCACCACCGCCCAGTGGCGGACTGGGTTAGCTGGGCAGCCCTGGCAAACCGATATAAAAAGGCCCCCCTCATACATATTTGCAAATATATCGTTTTAAATTCTTATATGTATTTTATTTTCAATTTTTAATGAAAGATTTCTTATACATGTTTTTAAAACCTTCTATAGGCCCACCGGGCAACTGCCCGGTGTCCCGATGGCCCAGTCCGCCACTGCCACCGCCTATCAATATGTTTGTTTTATGCAAGACACCGATTCTGTCAAGGCAGTGTTTAGCACTAAACAAAACAGTTTAGGCCTGCCTAGGAAAACAGCCCCTTACAGAGAAGTACTGATTCTTGTAAAAACTCTAGATTCTTTTAACAGGATTGTTTAAGTGTAACTTTGATGAAAAAGTAACTACTGCCTCGATCTTACAAGAGTGCCTGCCTGTTCAAACTACAAATATGATTAGAAAGTTTCGGTTGCATTCTCTGGCAACTTATGCATTAACAAAGTTTGCTTATACGATGGATTCCTTTGTAGATTACCAAGGTATACACATGTATGCAAACAGTCAACAGACTTTCATGTTCGGCGGTGGTTGCTAATTTTGTTAAGTTGCTTGTGTTAATAGAGGTGTATGTAATGGTATCATCATCACTTATTTGGACCGCCTTTATGTCTATCTTGAAGTGCTAGCAATTAGAAACATCACAAACTGAGTTTTCATGATTAAGACTTTCAGTTAAGTGTATGCCTTTCTTTGAACGCTGAAAAAGTTTTAAATCGGTAGGTTTGTAGGCGAGTAGGGCCATCGGGACATCCCCTCGATGTAGTTATCGGCCATCGTTTGTAAATTTAATTTTCGGTCTATGTCGTGACTGTCTCCTTGTTGCCACTTTTTCTATTTTAGAGCCAAGTTATCTAAATCCAATGCGGATGACTATAGAGGTCTTTCTGGATCAAAAATACACAGGTTGAGAACTAGGTCACCACATCAACTCGTGCGCCGTGGATAGTCAGATCTAATGACGCTACTGAATACTTGTCCTCTCCATTTTTATAAAGTGGCTGATGTACAACCCCCTCCGACTAACCGGACATCGGCAAAAGTCGGGTATATTACCAGAGCCTGTGTATTTTTGATCCAGAAAGACCTCTACTTGCATTATATTGGATAATATTTTCAGAAATGATTAATTTTTGTATAAATGTTTATTCATAAACAAAATTTAATCAACATTTCTAGGAACATTAAAACAAAATATTTCTTAAAGATAAAACGAAAGGCAGCCTTGTTTCCATAATTATGAATTTCCCTAAATTAAAAAACCAGTTTTCTTTAAAGTAATTTCTAAATAAATTATAATTCAGTTTAGATCTGTCTTCTTCTTGGAATGTTTTATAATTTCCTGTTTGATCCAATCAATATAATTTGTAATATTCGTATAAACACCAGGCCAATTCTCATTACCACACCCGATACCATAACTAACAATACCAGCAGCAAACCAATGTTTACCGTTTTGTACAACCATCAAAGGACCACCAGAATCACCAACACAACTATCTTTATTCTTTGTACCACCAGCACAAATTTGATTATGCGTTAATATTATATGAACATTACGATATTTAAATGAGCATTCCTCCCATGAATATGGTGGTAATGATACTTTCAATTTTACCGGACTAGATTGCTCTAAAAATTGCATATTTTTTTATACTTGAAGGTTGATTATTTAGGAAAATTACCAGTTTCTGTTTTTCCCCATCCACTTATCCAATATTCGAATGGATCTAATCGCGGATTTTCCAACAAACAAATCGGATAGATATAATTGTTGAATGACATACCTTTCTTTAAATGTACCAAACCAATATCGTAATGGAAATGTTTTGAATTTTTATCATAATTCGGATGAACGATCAAATCAAGTATCCGTGTTTTCTGTGGTTGGGGGGCACAAATCGTATTGTCATGATTACAATCAATTACAGTTTCTGTATTGTGTTCACCTAATTGCACCTCAAATCTACAAAATTACGAAAAATTTTAACAATAAAGAAATTGATTCAATTTTAAACATACACAGGTCCAACAATTCTAATATTATCCGATTCCAGACAATGTGCAGCAGTTAGAACGTATTTAGAATGAATTAGAAATGCTGAACAGCCAAATGTACGATAACCATAACGATTTTTATGTATCAGTCTTGCCATCCATGGAAATTCGCCGAGATCAGCTTCAATACCGCCGAAAATTCGCGTTTGCATCGAATAATTCTGCATACCACAATTCTTCGGTAATGGATTATTATTCGATAATTCAACTAGACGATCTTTATAATTATCGTATCTACCACAACACACTTTCGGTTGATGGTGATTTTCATTATGTGGTCCACAACGTGATGCACGAAGAAAATCTAAAGCTTCTGTATTATTCAATTGAAGAAACAGATGTGTACATTTTTGTATTTCAATACAATAGCCCGGATCTTTATTGGGGGTTTCACAAGGGGTGGCCATTCCTGTTGAATTTCGATTTTATTTGAAAATTTTATTTAATATTAACAAAAATTCAACTTACTTGGCATTGAGTTGAGTGTGTGGTTTGGGGTGGAATTGTCGATAACACCACCTTTTCTGTGCCATTTTCCTACTGTTGTAGTTTCAATTGTGTTATTTTCTTCGCCTAAAATTATTATAAAACAACCCAAAATTACAATTAAACTAAATATTTTGCGCTTCATTTCGTTACTGTTTTAGATGAAAAACTGATCCATTACTGTACATTGTACACAATATTGTTAACCTTTTAACCCACAACGATATCATCAGACAAATTCTTGTTTATTGTTTTGCGATGAAAATCCAATTTCTATAAAATTTAAAACAACCAAAAAAAAAATTATTCTAAATGAAATTACGACAGTGGAAAAGTTAAACCAAAAACCCCACTTTTTATCTGACTAACCATACCATTATAATCCTGGTTTTAATTCCCATTGGACGAATAAATACGTATAGGATTTGCAAAAATTGCCATATTTTGCTGTTATCAAGGTCATTATCAGAATTACAACAACTATACGCCTCCGGCTTATTACCGTATTCGGTTTTAATCGTTTCGAATTAGCAACCATTTCCCTTCAAATTCGAATTGAACTTCATATGGAAAAAGCACGTTTATCAGCAAACATAATTAAGGTGTTTGTTCCGGTAATGATAAACTACAGGAAATGTTAATTTTTCGATTCAATCAGGTGCAACACTGTCAATCAAACCATATCAGGGCCGGCTGCAATGCTGCCCCACTTATGTTCGTAACGTTGCCACAATTATCGGTGTACTTTTGTTGAAATATGAATTCCAGTTTGAAGAATTCCACAATCTGTACGACAAAGATATCGAATGATTCCCCATCTATTTGTCTATCGATTTTAATCACATTATATGCCGTTTTGGTAAGTTTCATGTGTCGCTGAAATTTTGGCGCCGACTCTGCATCAATCAATACCTGTTTGTAGTGTATGTGATTTGAGATAGTCCAACACCCCCCTAACAGAAGTTGCTGCGTCGTTCCAATAAAGTTTAATTATTTCCTGTAACTGAATGAAAATTAAGATATTTTATCTTTTTAGCACACAAAGCTCGTTGAAATTTAGTAATTTAATTCTATTGTCGATCACAGCCACCTTGCAAGCAAATTCAGCAATTCAAATCCAATTTTTTTTTTTTTTTATTGTTATTAAGAAATCCTGTCAGAGCTTAATCAAGAATTAAACTGAAGAGGCTTTAGGTAGAAAAAAATTTGATTGTTGTTGCATTCATTCTTTTAATTCTTGCTTAGCAACAAGACAATCTGCATACTGTTTACAAGGTTCATGTGTGCGCTCAGCAACAGGGGGGTGTTTGGCCAATTTATAAAACAACGTAACTGTACTAGCAGTAGTAGTGCAGGAGGGCAGCTGTCGCCGTTTTCCCTCGCAACAGCAGGGAATCCCTGCTGTCATTAGAGTGAATCGAGTCCATCCTGAACCCTTCCGAGTGATGGTGGCGGTTTAGTAGGGCACACGTTCATCTCCACGTGAAACCCTACAATTTACATGTCAATTCAAACCATTATTCTATCTAGATACTGATTTTCTAGAATCATTACATTTCGTTCTCTTTTTTTTCTCTGGGTTGAATTCTCTATAAAAAATTCATGATGTAGTTCTCCTGCCAGTTACAGATGTTCATTGGGCGAACACCCCAAATAACATCTATACATATACAATAAAAGCCTAATCCAGTTCAATATTGAATATTTGGTAATCTCGATAAGTAAAATGCGTGGATGGCATCGTAAGCAAGGATTGCTGACAATCGGTAATGCACCACCACCACCACTACCACCAAGAACATCTGGGGTATTTTAAATTCCGTAGGGAGAGATAACTACCTATAATTCTGTCATAGAAACGAATTCAAAACCGACAGAAAACGATCTTATATTATATAGGCGAATTCATGCAGGAAACGTCACCACCTTGTTTATGTGGCTGTGAAAGCAACGACCTGATAAAATGCAAACAATCTTTTTTTCTTCTCCTATTGCTTGTTGTTAAAATTTCAATATTCGTGAAACGTTCATATCAGAATAGCAGTAAGAAAAAAAACCGTTAAAAAGATGCTAAAATTTTATGTTAATACCCATATATGATATTGGAAAATATTGCTTCAAGAGATATCTTGGTAACGGATCGATTAAAATTCTACTAAAACCTGTTGTCGATACATCCGTCTGTCAGATTGTGATTATTTTTTGTTAGTTTCCGTATACGATCAACATTGACTATTGCATGTCAGGATCAGTAGCGATATCGGAATAGAATGACGTGTAGCTGGAACGTATTTCCTGCTGTCCGTTGCAGCTCAACCACTCCGCCCGCCTATTGAGTACGGTCATATCTCTCACAACAAAACTATTATGTTATATAGTCTGCCTCTCAAATGTAAACATTTATTGCTATTCGAAAGGGTCTTGAAGGATACTGCATCCACTATATATCGACATTTAGATTTCATTTACAAAATCATCATATAAGCTCTTACAGTTCGAATACAATCATTTTACATATAGAACCAATTCTGTATGGTTGTAATGGAAATTTTATTTGATATAGAACAGATCTTTTCACAATAGCTTTTAATGCTTAGATAAACTACGTTATATATGTATAAATGTGATTCAATTATTGGAAATTTCTGTTACTGGCAGACTATGTTATTAGCATAATGACTTGTGAGAGAGGATATAAACTGTCCAAGAGACGGATGACTACACAAGAGCAATACAACGAAAACGGATTTTAAATGAAATATGTTCTTTTGTAAACTTTTACAGCGAAAAAAACGACAAAACGAACGCTAGAGAAAGTTTACAAGGAGGAGAATTAGAGAAATGGTGGATGCGCCGGGCACTTTCATCCGCATCATTGACAATCCACCGGAGAGACTTTATTATTGGATTTTTGTTAAAAAAACGACATCATATCAGATCCTACAATAGTACTAGTTCCGGATGACGTTAAAATAATTGAAATATGAAGACTGTCACAGTACGGATTTTGACGGCCTTTAGTAACGTTTTATTTTAAATTTAAATGCTCCAGATTGAATCTAGCGAATGTGTTGTAGAATAACAATGCGTATATAAACGTGTACGTTACACTTAATTGGAAACAGTGACATAGATGTGTCGTTAAACTCCAGAAACCGTCAGTCGTAAAGTGTTTATCCCGACTATAAACTGATACCCTAACACCTGATACCCATCTAAATTCAACAACTACCAACAACAAAAAAAATGCGTGTTAAAACTCCTTTTTTCGAATTCTTATAATTCGAAAAGTATTTCGATATGAAATTGTCGACTTCCAAAATCAAATTCATCGAATTCGAATATAATAGAAAGGAAATACATGTTGGAATCAAATAATATTTAATAAACTCTCCGATTTTCCACGTGTATATTTGTGAAAAGCTCCAATTGTATTTAAAGCTTTCCACATAACTGTGATTTAGTTGTAAATATGTGTAGGATGAAAATACCATCTATTTACTGAACCATTAAAAAATCTCGTACAATACACTAGATGAAATCAATCCATACAACCATCTGTCAAAGGCGAAAAATTTCTGTCGCGTGCCAACTGTCGTATCACAATTCAGCAATAATAGACATAAAGCTTTGATCTGCCGCTGCTGCCGCGCCCCGAATCCTCAAAGATATTTATTTATAAAATATGGAAAAATCATCCAACAATAGATAGATACGGTAAAGTACTGTCTATATAAAGAAGCAATTTGGACCCGGCTTGGTTGTGATTTGTTTTACTAGCCCATGAAAACTGTAGGTGTAATATAAGCCGTCGACTTCCGAATGCTATAAAACAGCATCATTAAATCAAATAACTAGGACCCCAAATACACACAAACACACACAAACACTCGGTGTTCATTTTGAAAGTTGAGTACAAGTAGAGATTAAATGTGTTGGTCATCAAACAAACAGGGAGATTACAGATCAATTCTTCATCCAATATCACTTCACACTATAGTAAAAATAATCAAATTTCGACAAAGTTAGTGTGTCGTTGTCGTAAAATAAGTAAGCTCTGTTGTTAGACTAAATCGAATCTTTTAGATTATGGCAAGTTGTTGGAGTGTACGATAAGAATGCCATTGTGAATGGACCTGTTTATGTAACAGCTCTACTGTTATTTTTCAATTTAGTATTTTTGTTAAATTCTGCACTACTAATTTCATTATTACAGCAAAAAAATAGAAATCTATAAATCAGTTCAACAGAGATTTAAAGCCGCATTAGTTCGACCATTATGCACATGTTGCAAATGTTTTATTCGACTGTTGGGGAAAGCTTTTACAAATAAAAACGTACTGTTTCTATTTGATAATGCACTATTCAGGTCTGATACTGAAACGACAAGAATACCCAGACAAGTCAAAATCACTACTGGGTTATTTACAAAGCAAACGTGCCTTCTGGTTTGACAACTCTTAGTCTACCGACAATCTTCTACTATTACGATTTATTTTTCAGACTAGGCCACTTAATTAAATTTATTGGTGGCTTGTTGACAAAAACATAAAGTGAAACATCTTATTGTATCGACATTTGTCTCTCAACGACCCCTATTTCCTTTTTACGTATGACCGGTGTCCTGAAAGGCCGCAAGCACTTGACATATTGAGAATAAACTATATAAGATTGAATTTGAAGCAAAATAAGAATAAGAAGCGGCGGCGGTGGTCGTCGGCGAAGGTGGAGAGAATAGACCAATCTAATCAAACGCCGTCGGCTGCAACGATCCTTTTCACAAAAAAATACTACGAACAAAACAATAAGATCAGAAAAAAAAAACAACGATACAACAACATTGTTGCCGCATGAAATGTCGTTTGAATGTCAATTTATTTAAAAAAGGTCTGACATTTTTATGTTTCATTTCGTAAATCAACCCTTAAAATATCAATAAATTTATGAGAATCTGTATATGTTGTAATATTGTTATTAATTATGGTTGTTAGAATGTTAATAACCCAATCAAAACTTCCGCAACATTCTACCCCACTCATATTATAAGATAAAGTCTTGTTGGATTAATTCAAAATAACTTTATTGGTACTTAACGCAATAACTTGGTCCTATACGAAGTACACTAAAGTTTCTTATTAACCCACCAAATGACGTAACTTCTTAAACAATCATATGTGCGCCTCAACATTTATTTGATGACTGTATAGTAAGTAGGGCTTTAAAATCCGCATAACACACCCCATCTATGAAACCAGTTCGCTGTAAACTGAGCAATAGAGGGTGACAACCGTACACATTGAAAAACCATTTGAAAATACTACTAGTTTCATGTGAGCTTGGCAAACTTTATATAGGGATGGTTATAAAATAAATGTAATGCAATAGACGGGCGTTACTGAAATTAAAGTAATAAAACTGGATTATATGTAGGTTTTAAAATAAAAGGAAGGCAAATATTTTTACGTACTTTCAAATAAACGGTTTATAGATTAAATAGAGGGGGTCGATTGTAGAATTTTACAACAACATTCCCTTTATTGTAGATTTCAAGTGAATATCTCCAACTAAAACCACATATGAAACCACCCTTAGTATTTTAATTAAAAACAAACAAAAAAAAAAACACAAGAAACTATATATTTTAAGGGCACACAAATTGATCCAATTAAAAGCAGAAAGTTATGACATCAAAACGTCACAAACCTGTAACAACTAAGAAAAATGATTGTGGAAAAATTGAATCAATTACTCTTATCTTCTACTCTTTTTTTTGTCCATTTTCCGTTCGTTTCCGCCAATCAACTTACCCAATAATTAAATCTCTGACAATACAATCTCTCTACCATTCTTGCCATATCATAATTGATATCTCTCTGTCAGTAGTATTAGGGGGGCCCTTATAGATTTTGATAATGGTCACCTTACTGTCGATCAAGATCAAAGACTCAACCGACCAATCAATAACATCTATATGTATCTCTATTATATAGTCAAATAATACAATAGAAACGCATGTTGTTGAATATTAAAAGTTGAATAACAGTGTAAAAGTGTATGAGGAGTTAATCCTATTTTATTAGGACCGATGGCGATTCATAAAAGGACTTTGGCCATCAAAAGCCTGGTTAAAATTGCATGAATAAAGTATTAAAAGCTGCCAGTTAATATTGGGTATAGTTTGTAAATGAGTAATATCGATTAACTGTTGCCGACATTTTCTAACACCACACACACACACGTACAACAAATATGATGAGAGTTTCAGTTGGTGTTGATTTTGCTTTTTTGTTTCAAGTTTCAATCTGCAATCGACATTCTTCGGAAATTAATTCGATACCAGTCATTTCGATAAAACATAATAAAAATATTCAGATAAACCAGCTAGTATTGTTCAAATTTACCTGAAACCCTCGAAAGATTCACATCAAAATTACATAAAACTCAAACAATAAGTGGTGTTTTGCCCACCTGTAGACAGTTATCTATTTCATATCTCTATAATCTAGCTGAAGGTATGTTTCAATAGTGCAATATTCACGTCTACATTGCTTTGGGAACACTCAAACTGAAATAACATCATTCTTGATGTTTCAACAAAAAGTCCAGATCTGATAAGGGGCTTTTTTAGGGAAATCAAACTGCATACAGAGCACCTAGTGTTACTGAAGGCTTGAGAGAAGCAGTATCGACACCATTTTGGTTTTGTTGGCTCCCAAGGAAGTATTGTCTCTATTTAACGGACAATTTACAATTTGTTCTTGCCAAGTACCAGAAAATCTTTGCTTTCTGTACTTGAACAATCAGTGATAGTAGGAGATACAGCAATAAAAGTTCGAATACTACAAAATGCCACTAAAAAACAGAACTTTAATCCAAAGACCAGGAGCGTATTGAAATAAAACTTTTCTGCCTATCCCGGTCCTGAATTATGTTGAGTTTTCCTCCATAATCAATCTATTTCTATTTTTATGCCAGCAGGAACTCTGGAGCAGTACAGGAACTCTTCATCTAAAGCAAGTCATTACGATCTCTGAGCCCTGTTGGACGTGTTAGCCGAGTTTCTTGATATTCTAACAGAAGTCGATATTTTTTCCCTCTAGACTTGCAAAAAATAAAGGATAATCCACTTCTGCTACAATTTTGTAGGAATAGTTGATGATTTTTCAGTAGGTACCTTGACAAAAAATAGTCGACGATAGAAAAAGGCGATAATTTCTAAATTCTGGATGATCCCTTCAACTAGCTGTTTATTCAATTTTAATAAATACACCCGGAATTTTTTTGCTAAATTATAGAAAAAAAACGTGTTAGTGACCGGAATAAGAATGATGATTTTGCTGATTTTAGCTGGTTACGACAGGACCGGCGATAGATAGCCCACCCTTGGAAATACTTGACAAAAACCAATTGATAATTTATAGCTACGATTGCAAATATATATCGTTTTTTCGTTTAACACTCTCAAAAAAGACAAAGACTTAATCGAGATGTACACAAAAACCCCCGATAAATTACAGAAATAATCTCTAAACTGTCAGATGTGTAAATGAAAGCAACACATCTATGTTAGTGTTTACTATAGCAAAGATTCAGATTCAATCAGATTCCTGGCATTCTTGGCGAACTTATTAAAAGATTGCTTTATCAGCAAGACAATACACACACACACACACACATACACATAAACTGGATTCATCTCGGTAAAAGCACCGATGACTGATGGTGGTGCCTTAATTAAACTCGAAATTAATCAGAACCGTTTCGCACTAATTAATAAACCAGAATCTTATTGGTATCCTCCGGGCGCTGTATTTATCTATTTTAGTCTTGTGGTCTACCTCTACTAGAACGAATTAAGTGATGCATAAATATTGTTAATAATAATAATAATAACAACAACAACA
>JAZBGY010000091.1:55699-104243 GCA_037414755.1 Lydus trimaculatus | reverse complement strand
GATGCGGTCAACTCTATTTTATGTTGCATGTTGGGGAATTTTATTTTATTTTTTTATTTTTTATAATCCATTTTAATAATATTATCGACAATTTATAGATTTTTATAGCAGAAATACCATGTAATTTACGATAGTAACATGAAAATTCCTATCCTGTTAGTTCTTTTACACCAAAAACTCTTCTGAAATCCGCAGGCAATTAAAATGCTCGTTTTTTTTTTAATGTTATTTGGAATTCTACCCGTCTAGGCGGTTTTATTTCATTCTAACTGTACGTATTTAATTAAATTTTACAAATTCTAGTGTGAAAATATCTTAATCATAAATATTTCTCAAAGTGTTGGTTTTTTATTGTTGATTCAGTAGATGGTTTTATACAATATGCAGCAACAAAATACGTAGATAGGGAAAAGCATAAGCATCACCCACCCCTATGAAGAAACTATGATAAGCCAGAAGTGTAGCTGACGCCACCAATCAGTTATCTAGAAATATACTGTACTTTAACAGAAATTTCACAAAGAGGGATGATATACGAGGATAATCCCAAAAGTAAGGTCTCCACAGCGCTGGGGATGCGGGTAAACACTTCGTGCGACTATTGGCAACCCTGTTGTGTGTGACGTTTCCCCTGCTCTTACACAAGCCGACCCACACCATGCTGGGACACTCAATATTGCCGTAGCAATTGTTTGTATACTGGAGCTTCCGATTGGCGCTGCCGCCAAATTCAGTTATCCGTTTTTTAAACGCAAAAGATGTTAAACCGATTGAAATCCACTGACAATTGACTGAAAGAAGTGGGAGATCCTCAATTTCCAACGAATCAGTCGCAAAGGTTGAACTTGAAGATCGATATATAACTCTAGATGATCTCTGCATTTTGTTTCCTAAGGTGTCGTGAAGCATCATTCATAGGATTTTGACAGAAACATTACAATATCGGAAGGTGTGCGCGAAAATGGGTCCAGAGAATGCTTACAAAAGCTCATTAACAGCGAATTGACTCTTCCTGTGTATTTCTGGGCCGCTACGCAAACGAATAAGAAAAAATTTTTGAATTCTGTTTCCTAAGTTGAAAGAGGTTCTGGCCGGAACACGCTTCAGCAACGAGGACGAGATGAAAGATGAAGTCCAACGCTTCCTTAACGGCATGGCGACAAGCTGGTACGACATAGGCATGCAAAAACTGCCATAGCGGCTACAAAAATGCATTGATCGAAATGGTGATTATGTCGAAAAATAGCTGAAGGTAAAACCTTTAAAATAAAAAAAATTGGAGACTTTGCTTTAGATGCGTCAACAACCAATATTCTTACACTTTGCTGGCTGACCAGTTTCGTTTTATATCATTGTAACAGATATGGCGGACATGAGAGTGGGTAGTGTCGGTGCTTGTTTCCTATGTACCTGTTTTGCTGCCGCGTACTGTATACAGGAAATTACAACAAAAACAATGAAAGAAAGTATATTTGGTTGCAGAATTTTCTACAAACAATTATGTAAATAATACAAAAATTTTATCAACAACCATAAAAATCCAAATATAAACAATAACGAATAAAATTAAATATTTGCTTAAATGAGATTATTAATAACACAGAAAAATCCTTGTTTAAAGTGAAATAAAAATACAAAAAATTTTTTTTTGAACAATAAATAAACATTTCGCATGGAGGACTAGAAAACGCTAGAATCGACTGAAATAATAAATATTTACCATTATCGATTAATACTTTTTTTTTGTTGTTGTAATTATTGTCATGAATACCAACAACAGTAAACATTAATTTTATCTAAATAGGAAACCCTCCGAAAAAGGTTTCTACGCAGTTTCTCCAATACCAACAATAATAGCCAAAACAATTGTTATCATTTAACACTCTCTCTCTCATAATCTAACGTAACCAAATTATCTGTTAATAAACAAATATTTCTATTTTTATACAACAATTATTATTGGGAAAAAACAATTATGATTAAAATTGTTTATGTTACAATATTGCATAAAGATTTTGTTGTTGATGTTGTCGAATTATTTTAAAAGTCGTCTCTTTGTGCACGAAATTTTTAGACCTACATTTTTTTTTTCTCTCTGATGTTATCCTTGAGAGTTGTTTTTACAATTTTTATTTGCGTAACCAGATATTGAAATAAACACACACACACACATTTTGCATCTTCTTCTAATAAGACAGATGCTGCTGCATTTTCCAACAAGTTACAGACGAGAATCCATACACACAATCCTCTGTTTTGTTCAATTTAATCTTAATTATACAACATGTAGGTCAATATGAGAGCAGATTTTTTTTCTTAATTTTGCAATCGTAATTAACAATGTTGATTCTGCTTTATTAAAACAGTGGAAAGTTTCTTGTAAATCCAGAAATCACTCCACAAATGCGCTTGCACATCTACCTGGCACAATTTTATTTGTGATTTTCATTAAGCCTCATTTATTTTTAAATACGACTTCTTTTGGAATTGCCATTAAAAGCTAAAGATTTGGCATTAATTTGACTTTTAATCTGACTTTGAAGAAGTTCTAGATTTGTCCTGAATCGGATTATTGTTTGTCGTTAAAAGAGACAGAACGACGCTTCTTATTAACATAATTTGGAAAGAAATGACAAATATAGCTGATAACAGTACAATTCATGCATTATCATTAGTCAAAAATATTGTGTAGTAACAGTATTTAAAGAGTTAATCCTGATAACAACAAGAATAGAATCCTTACCGTGACTTACTGACTTGATAAGAACTGATGATAAAACGCGATAGTTCCTGTAAATTTTCCATTGGAATCAGTGAATAATTATCTAGTAATTCATACAAGGGATGTTTGAAAAGGTTGCATTTCAACAAAACAGTAACACTTTTCATGCATTTTAGGCAATAAACTGTTTGCATCTCTGTCCGGCATTGCTAGTTTTCCAGATTTCTACAAATCGCCCAGAAACACATTTTTGTTGCTATAAGCCGGTAGAAAGTAGAGACTTCCTGTAGGTGAGGTTGGTATCACCTTTTTTGTCGAAAGCTTGCCAAATTTTCTATACATAACTGGGAAAGCTTAGAAGCCACTCTATACAATAGCAGAGCAATGGTAAACGCTGACACACAAATCTTAGATCTATGAGTTAATCTACTGTCTTGGGGCCAATTTGATTTTTAATGTGGCGGAAAAGTACTTACTTTTCGGGCCCATAAGCTGCTGCCTACTCTGCCTAATGGTTAATTTGGCACTGTGTCTGACAAACACAATGTTTTACATATTACCCACCAATAAAACCAAATTTAGACTTTTTACAAAAAAGAGCGCAGAACACCGCCACAAGGTAACGATTTAATCAGCGCTATAACTACAGCTTTTGGTACCTGGGGCAAATAGTGGAAGATGCGTCTCTAATAGAATATTATTCAAAAATGTGTTTTTTCTACAAACTCTACTTACAATTAGTTGTCTCCAAGCTTTACCGCCCATGTGAGAGATTCTTATGGTGTCTCACTTGTGGTAATTGTCCGCTCCTAGTTACTTCAGTGGGTTTAACACAACAATGAACGTATCCGCATATCGGTAACTGTTGTGCATAATTTTGGTCCTCCACTACCTAGATAAAGCTTTATTTGGTTTGCCACTTTTCTTGAACCAAAATTCTCTTGGATTGAGAGTAATTTTATCAATAAACTAGTAAAATATAGCTTTCTCTTCATAATCAAAGTCCAGTTTGAATTCAAATAGAAAATTGAGATGACATAGCCGCAGTAGTCTGCAATCCAAAGATAAACAGACTTGTTTGAAATGTAGCTGGAAACACGTCTCTCCGGCAAGTAGAAGTTTTTGGTTCGAATCCCGGAACTGGCGGTGAAATTTTGTATAACGTTACATATCTTTATTTCCATAATTTAGCATCTTCACCCAAAAATTTAATATAAGCAACTTGTGCACAAACAAATTAGAAATAAATTAGATCAACTTCGGTGGACAACACGAAAGTATACAGGTTGAGACAGTCAATCTAGGCACATAGGAGGAATTACAAGTACCGGGACAGTCTTATAGCCATCGTCTGGAATGAAGAGAGATGGCTGGTAGACGTGGTAGAATCTTTGTAAAGTTACCCACCCTCAAGACTGTCCTATATGTTCCTATCTGAAATGTCTCAACCTGTATACTTCGTACTAATGTAAGTTATCTGTTTTACAACAATGAAGTCAAGTTGCTCAATTTTTAATAACCCGGCGATATGTTCTTATGGAATTTTGAGAGAATATAGAAAGCCTTAGGAATAAAATTTGTTAAAAATGATTGTCCAAAAGAATTGTAAATAAACAAATACTAAATATTGGTTTTTGCTATTGTTAATTGTGAAATTGGTTACTAGAAATACACAATAGTTATTTAATATTAACTGTGCAATAAATATTGACATATTTTGTATATAAATATTGTGGTGTATTTTAAGATTCAAAAAATATATTTTTTGTTTTGTTATCCTGATAAGAGATAACAATTTTATTTATAACGCATATAGAAACCTATAAATAAATACCTAAAAGAGATGTCTGGTAAAATCATTTTATTTTTATTTTTTTATCTATAAACAAGAAAGAATTTATTGTAATTTTTCTCGACATCTGATAAGACCTGCACTATTCCATCCGTAAGATAATCCCGCTATATTCACTGCCAGATCGGCAATATTTTGTTATAATAAATTGGAATTGTATACGTTTATCTCAAGAGACCCACCTATCGAATCAAAAATAACGGTGATAAAAGTGAGGAAAATCACCATACTCTCTACACATAGTCTCCCAATATTGCATCTTTGATTGTATTCCATCGTAGATATAAATGCCTGTTGCGTCTACATGTTTCTTTATTGAATCAAATACAATACAGTTGCAAGATATTTTCGTTTTTTCTTCCAAGAAAACGTAGAAGAAAAATAGAAATTGATAATAACACTATTGTAGATCGAATTTGGAAACTCTGTCATGGGTAAAGAGGAGAGCGCACATAGCATGATATCTTGAACGCTCCGTTGAGCTTTCAAGCTTACCAACCAAATCTGGCTATTGGTGAAGTTTTTTAATACAACTCACCACCACAACTGGTGGATTTAAAGTTTTCTTGTTCACCCATTCAACTTGAATAGATAATTGTTAACGTTGTTATGTTTAACTTTTTACTCAAAAAATTTTAATAAAAATCCCCCCAATTTTTTGCCTATACCAACCTTAAACTTTCTATCTAATTAATTATGGATATTGGGGAATGTAATTTTACGGGTTTTAACTTCTAATTTACTATAAACACAATTCTCACGTACATTATCAAATTAGATTTAAAATATGAATGTTTTAGGGTCAATTTTAGATAACGTAAAAATTTTAACATTTATGTGAAATTTTATGTTTCATCCCCCATTTGTCGATGACCACCACCACCACTACGATCACCTTCAAATGACCTCATCAGTTTTGTAACCCTTTAGTTCTGATTGAAGTGCATGAATCAACTCCGCATTGTTGATTGCTCGATTGCTATTGGTTGAAATATTCAACCCCCTCGTTCTGTTTTGTTGCTCGTCCAACAGTTCGGCCATTTTTAACAATATATTTTTTTTTTATTTTTGGCTAGCAAACGAGGGGATGAACAAATTTTTCCTATTCAAGGATTGGGTGGGTAGAGAGCGGAAAAAAAAACGAATATCGGTGACACCCCTATGTAGTAGTAACAACTGGAAAAAATAACCAAAACCATCCCTACACAGTTTTGTTGTGATGTGTGTATGGAAAATTTTTGCAAAAGTTCTATTTACGACTAGAATTGTTGGAAATTTTTGAAGAATTTTGCTGCTTGGATGACAAGAATTCGCATAAAGAAATTAATTTTAGATTGTGGATTGTTTACGCGAACGGAACATTGATGACTAATCAGTGATTTAATTGTTTGTTCTCGTCTCAAATACCGATTGCTTAAAATATTTTCAATGTGACTTTGTTTATGTAATTTGTTGCTGTAACCGAATCTTTATCTGTGCGTTGATTAATTGTAAAGACAGCTCCACAGCATCCAAATAAATTCAAACAAAAATACAAAACAACAAGAAAAAATCTGCAAGTTTACGGTCAACACGTCTCTCGATAGCTCTCCATCCTCCACTTTAATTAAGAAATATAGCTCTACTATTAACATACACCGAATTTGATGCGTTTTAAATTCATGCATGATAAACGATACTACCCTCGTTTTCCTGGAAAATCCACCCACAACTGATATACATGAGTTGGATTGCCCTTTTACATCTACCATTTGAAAAATAAATATTAGCAATTAAACTAATGGCTACTATCCGAAAATTTCCTGAAGAGTTAATTCGATTTGGACAGTGTGTAATGCAATTTTAAAGTCGGCCATGTTTTTCTGTATAGTGTATGAAAAACTGTGAAAGGGGGGTTGAAAGTCGTCAAGTGTGTAGATTAAAAAACAGGATGTGAAAGAATATAGACACACACACACACAGAGAGGGAAAATAGGGAGAAAGAGCGAACGAAGGGTTTGACTACTATGTCATAGGGACGACGCTCGGATTTCAAAAAGGGTTGATAATAGTAAAGAGACGCCAGCAAGAGAGTGGGGCATTGGGCCAGTAGGTGGATGAAGGGTGAGAAAATGTTTATACAAAGAGATTGAAAACGATCGAATTCAATCATAATTTATTATTTAATTTTGTTTAATCATTCTACACACGCAATCGCTATACTACCTGTACATCTATCGTTTTGTTTTTTCAAAGATTTATAAACAAAAATCAGATTATTTCTATAATAAATAGTTTGTTGTTATTTTCGATTGAATAACCGGTTATTTGCATAGTTTTTCTATAGTTTCCACCGAAAATACAATGAAAAATTACAGACATTTATCACAATTTATTCGTAAAGTGCAATTATATGGATGTGGGTTCGATTTGAGGTGTGTCTGGCGAAATCATAATTGCTAATATTCATTATTTTCGTGTCTTACAACAATTACCACGATCAATATTATACAAAACGCTTTCTTATTTTATTACAAACAAAACAAACAAAAAACCTACTGCTCGTTTAATAATAATTTATTTCATTATAGCGTCACACAACATAATCCAAAACTAAGTAACTAATGAACCAAATGTTCATGTAGTGTGAACGATTGACCGACTGGACTCTTGCTAAAATCTGGAAAATTGGCAAGATGTGCCAACCGATTGAGTGTTTCTTTGATTTAAGCCAGACCTGGCCAACCCGAAAGCCGAGAGCTGCATGCGACCCGATGAGTCAAAGATTGCAGCCCGCCAGATACTTTTACATTACGAATGAACAATGGTTCTTATGAAGTATTGTCTTGTATTTGTATTTTTTCAAACCATGGGTATGTGCGTAGAGTGCCATGCGGCCCACCGAAAAGTGGCCCTTGAAGCCATTTGGTTTGGCCAGGCCTGATATAAACACAGTGTCGGGCTAATTATGTTTTGGCCCCACTTATAACATATATGGAAGAAATTTTGATTCATATTTTCTGTTTCAAAAAAGTACATGTTTTTGTTGGCCCGACCATTTGCCGAATTTGCTGGCACATCGGACATTTGCCCGGTTTTCAGGTGGCCCAGTCCAACACTGTTTAAACACTATGGCGTTAAGTTTTAAATAAATTAGTTCGCCGGTTTTCTATCATTTGTCCAAAAACTGTCGTTATTTTGCAATAATTCCAAGTATTCTTGTTCCTGTTTGAATAAAACGATTATGAAATGCAAGAAAATTCCACGGATCTTGTGGTCATTTATCAGTGCAACTGAACTACGTAATATTTCAACCAGTCTCTTACAATTGGCAGAGCGATGTTTAAAGGATGCCACACACGAAGTTACGTTGTGGAATGCTTCAAATGCAGATTGAGGAATTTCTAAATAATGATGATATTCATAATGGTCAGATCCTTTTTCCTCTACTTCATCTGATAACATTTGTTAACGAGCGGAATGATATTGGGCGGAGAACTACTTCCAATTTCACCCATTAAGATCGCTTACAACGCTTCCAAGAAATTTTGCCAACGCCTTATCAATGTTTCCTGGTCAGTAACGCCTCTTACTTTCATCAAAAGGGGAATTCTTATGTATACGGATCTGGTTTGACCGGTTTTTCCACTAAAATATTGCAAAATTTTGCCAAATCCGTCCTTTTTCTTCATTCTCCGCTTGTTTTGCTCTTCATTTTTTGTTTTGCCTGTTTCCGTCCAATTTTTTGGTTTTCTGTTCACTTTTCTCAAGATCGTTGCCCTTTACTTGCTCTTCTTTTTTTAGTAGTACAAGCTTCTGTATTTTCTAGTTGTGCAGCAGTACAATAACACTTTAATTTTGTGCCACTTTCACTCTAGTGCCCTGTGCGGGAGTACATACTGAAAAATTCTAAGGCAAGTCCTGGATCTTTGTCTAATTTATAACGAATTGAACAAAGATACTAAATGTCTTTCCATAGGGGAGATCCTAGCTGCAGTGCGAGTACTGCGTCGCAATCTTCTACAGAAGAATCAGAAATTCTGGATTCAGTCCGGATGTAAAATGCATTTTTTTGATCTAAAAGCGTTACCTGTTTTCTTTGTGTAAATAGTAAAGGTTGGCAAAGTCTTTCCCTCACGTTGCTATTAGCAACACCAATGAGAAGCGAACTTTAGCAACAATTCAAATTCAACAAATCGATTTCACGATTATTGTAAGGGAACTTGTAGAAATTTTTCGTAGAAATCTCCAACAATCCATATACTTTTATTTTAACATAGGATTAAATATTTAACAAAAGCTTTCGTTATAATGGGGTGATTCAAGCGTACACACCCCGGAACTGGCAACAAACCTATTCAAAGTGAAGATGCCTCAAATGAGGAAGGGGTTGTAAGCAGGTCAAGAGTCCTTGTTCTTGGAAATACTACGATTCGTCCATTATTATTATTATTATTATTATACTTTTGTATATCCGACAAGTACACAGGGGTACACAAAAATTCAATTCAATAACAACAACAAAAAAAACCGTAAAATTTCCATCTTGTTTGTCAATCCAGTAAATATGAAGAGTTCTTCCTCCACTTTTGAATAAGAATCCAAGACTTTTATTACCAAAAATAAGATACTTTTAATACTTGACTGGAAGTTAGTAATTAGTAAATAAAGAGTAGAAAACAAACTCTTGAAAGACAAGTCTAAAGATGATCATTAAATAATTTTGCGCGCGCTCTATATAGAAGAAATTCGACTCCTTCCACCCTCTTATATAACATTTCGCTCTTGTTAGCAAAAAGGTCTTGAGAGAAATACGAATATTTCATTTCTGTGCTAATTAGAAGGAATGATGTACAAAAAAATTGCATAATAATCCACGATATTGTCTCATTCTAATACATTCAATTTATGATAAGATCTCTGTCGTACTTACTTCCATCCAAAAACTACACACACACACATGTTTCGCAAATGCGGCGTAATTTTAAAGAGATTTAATCTGAAAGTTGAGGCCCTTATTATTGACCTTCTGGACGTTTCTAAAGGCTACGCGTGTGCGACCCACATTAACAAGATTAAGATGCTTGTCCTTGGTGTGGCATTATTATGACCATACGACAATTGTCGTCAAATGGCCAATTCAGCTTTACATTTCTTTTATACGATATCCCTTGAGAATGTGTTTTTCATTTGAATACACCAGGTGTTCATTATATTCTTTAATGTTTCCCCGCATATTTTATTACGATTATTGTTAATCTATTGCGCACCAAGCATATTTCAATTATATTCAAACACGTATATAGAGTTCTCTTTTCTTATTTTCGCTCCATAAACAACAAAAACCGTATAATAGTTGGGTCACCCTTCGTATTTTTGATTTGAAAGAAATTACGACTTAAATTCTTTAAAAATCATTATAGATCCATTAATTCCTTCACAGAAAAAGACACACAAAAAAAATTAATTAAATCCAAAGCGAAATCTTCAACGATGACGCATAGCTCGCTAATTTCATTAAATTTAAAACGCACCAAACTTGAAGAAAAATGAAAAATTACCTCTACACCCCTTTTACGAAATGCAATCATTCTTTTTTCTTAATAAATAATTTAACTGGAAAGGGTGAAATCGCTAATGCCATAAATACCGGTAATTAAAAATGATAATAATAATAATAATAATAATAAAAAAAGAGCCATTGTTCGCGTGATCGGAAATCCCATCAATATCAAAACATTCGTTTTACGATTTTATAAATCAACGAGTCAAGATTTCCGGTAAAGGGTTACTCTTCTGGAAGCAACAACAACCAGAGCCGGATTAACCATAAAGCATCCCATGGGCCCAATGCCTTTTATTTATAGTCAAACTTTTACATTTTTTCAGTAAAAGTAAGTCGACCCAAACTTACAGTTTTTGGGAACGGACGTAAAACTACCTTTACGTTTGTTGCCATTGGAAACGGACGTAAAAGTAGTTTTACGGCCGCTACTATGAAATGGATAAAAGAACAATAATGTCAAATGTTTCGACATTTTCGGAAAATGTTGTAGGGATACTTCGGCTGTGAAGTACGTGCAGCTATTTCGAGATTGTTGGCCGAGGCCGCAATTTTCTCTCGGTATGCAAAACGTACATTTCTCAGCCTAGGTTCGTTTTGTAAATAAAATATCGGTTTATTAAAATTGCGGGTTGATAAAATTACGAATGCCACGATAAAGAGATCATCTGGGAATTAAGGGGCCTCTATAAGATTTAATCCGACACTGGCAACAACGACAAAAATCAAATTTTTATATTTCTGCTACAGTAATAAGAAGTTCAACGATTTGGCGGTTGTTTTTCTTCTTTCTTTCTAGCTCTATGTTTGTGTGTGTTTGTGGAGTAGAGGGTGAGAATTTGTACGACCTGTGCGCGACTAAGGTTTATGAATAGTTTCAACCCTCTAAATCTATAAAACTGATATATCGTTTTCAATAAACATTTCCTATACATACTGACGATATATTTTAAATAAATATGCTGTCAAAATTTTACTGTTGTTATTTTTCTTTTTTATTGTTCATGTTGTGTGTGTATGCAGCAGCATTCACTCTAATAAAAACAATCTACAACACATTTTTATTTTGTCGCTTGAATATTATGGAAATATTCTTTCAATCTTTGAATTATATCTACCTACGTATTCTTTTATATTTACACAGATGATGATAAATTTCTGGAATAAAACACATGAAAAATAGCAAAAAACGAGACAAGCAGAAATGAATCAAACGCTTCATCGAGATGAGATGAATATTGAAGTTTTTAATTCTATGAAAGGGGTGCTTAATCCGATTAGTATAGCTAGGGAAGTTATAGGGGAAAATCCTGACAACCTCCAGAATCTTAATGTTAATTATCAGAGAATAATTATCATCAGTTTATCACCATCACCAAGTTGCTTAAAATCCTGAAACTATTCAGCTTACAGTTTTATACTTGTCTTGAATATTCGGAATTAACAACACCTAGTTTTGTCTCGCTTCAAATCATTTGCATTGTTATCTCATCTCTTTCGCACTCATTACAATTACAGAAAAACACGTAAATTCCATGATATAGCTTTTACTTTTACAATTACAATCATAATATTTTTCATTTAAAGAGATTCCGTGTTCATCATAAGACCTAATTGAATGTTATATTGTAGTTTACATATAATTTAACTAGAATTGAAAAGGTCAAAATGAACGACACCTCTCACGTCTCAAAACTGAATACAGAGCAAAATCGTGATGGGCGATAAATGTGAATAAATAACAACAACATTAACTGTTTCACCAACCAAATAAAGAAAACATTTTTTACACCTAATTATTGTTGATTAAGTATATACCGAAATTGAAATAGCAACAAGTCTCTAGACCTGAAATAGAAATAGTTAATGACTTTCAGGAAAAATAATAAAAATAAAAATCAATCATATATTATACGAAATAATAATAAACATTTAAAAATTGTTCATTAATATTTATTTGAATTATTATTATTATTATTTCATGGAATAATTACAGGAACTAATAATAAATTAAAGAAAATTTTAGTTTCGGTTGAGTATTCAAACACGCCATTATACCGAAATGGATAAATGATTTTAGTGATGAGAAATTTACAGTCGGTCCCTATTGATTTGGTCGACGTAACTATAAAACTACGATAATCCAACTAAACATCCACTAAGACAAATCTTATTGTTGGCTGAAGAATTAGATTGGGTGTGTTTGTTGGGAAAAGAACTAAAAATGGAGTATTTCAAAATTCAGTCGGCCAAGTTGAAATAGACCAACTATACTGTTGGCGAACATTTCCCATCTTTGTTATGTGTCTTATTGTCAACAAATGTGTAAAAGAGACGGAATTATTATAAAATGGAAATCCTATTTAGCTGTTTAACAATTTTAAGCTTGGATTGCTTAACTTTTGCGATAAATTAGAATTAGATTGAGAACTGTGTGTCTGTTCTTGGTTTTGTGGCAATTAAATTAAATAAACAATAATATTATGTGTGCATTCTGAAAAATGGTTAATGTTTCTCAAGTAGAAATTCTTAGAAACATGTGATTTATCATTCGATGGTTGAAGAAATTATTTTTACAAAATAAAAAAAAATAAACATCCTTGACAGATTCTTATTTGTTTGTTTATTTCTTTTTTTTCTCATAATTAGATAAGTGGAAGATTTAAAATTGTCAAATTTCTAGTTCTAAATGATACACTCTTGTGAAATAATATCCTAATCACCGATTTGAGTAATAATTTTTGGTCAGATAGATGGACAAATAGATGGCAACCGTTTGTTATTTTCGTCCTACACACATGAATACACCAATGAATGAAAAGAACACAAATTCATCTTTTTACAAACTATAACAACAAATAAGTCCCAAACTTTGTGATGCAATAACGGTTAGAAACTCGAACCGATTTGTTCTAATATAATAAACATCTTTTAGGTAATAGTTTAGTTTTTCTTTTGTGTGTATGATAAATATTGAAAATTAGAACAACTATACTCGATCTATTTGAATTTCGTCGACTTAACTCTCGTCTATTTGTTGTCTTTCTTCCTTTGACAAGTACAGTTGATTCTTTTGTCACTAATTGTGGTGTAATCAGTAGTCAGACTGATAATACGAATATGGTTATGTTATTATAGTTCATCTATTACCGAATACTTGGCTCGACTTGAAAGTGTGAACCACCACACTGATAGAGTGTCATCAAACATAACTACCGGAAACTCTGCTTAATGTTAGAGTGAAGCCGATCGAAACAGAATAGACTGACTATAATTGAAATATCAGAAATTTTAAATCAAATCAAATTTGTTTGGAAAAATTCAGCTGCAACTGTATGTATGAAATCAAATAATGAGGAATTCAAGCTTCATTAAAATTTTTTTTTTTGAACAAACACGATACAAAGATACACAATTCTGTAATTTTATAGAGCATTAATGATTGATTTTCTTGAATTGCTTATTAACAAAAACAAAAACCTAAATCTAGATTTTGATTAAATCAAAACAACATTTCAGTTACGATAATTTTATTATTATTTTTTTGTTGTTCCTCTTACAGTAAATGTCATTTAATCTTTATGTAAATTGATCATCGTTTTTATTTCTTGATTAATTAAAATACCACAACTTGTTTGCAAATATTCAAGAAAATCCAGCTGCCGTTGTGTGGTTCTTGTTGTTGTTGTTGTTGTTGTTGCTGTTACAGCACTCTTTTTAAACAATTTAGATTAACTTTCAAGGAAACCAAACAATAACAATACAGCGGTTACTCTCATTTAATCTGTTTTCAAGAAGAACAACAAAAATGTAAAGAAAAAAAACGTTATTTATTAGATGCGATACAGCAATTTCATGAAAATTGAAGAAAAATGAGGCAATTTCAGCAAGATCATTATGTAATTTTAAAACAGGAATCAGACGATAACAATTTATTTAAAATAGCTGGCATTTTTGCCTTTATTTTTTATGTACATATACATATACAGGTTGTGACATTCCAAGTAGAAACATTGAAGAAACCACAAGAAATATCCCGTAAATACCATATCGTAGCCCCGTTTTCGTAACGGTCAGTTTTGGGTAAAGGCTAACGGCCCCCATACACGCTCCGGAAATCATCTGCAGAAAAACTGTGAGTCTTAAGGATTTTCTGAATTCCCCCTCTGCCCTACACAATTCGGAAACCCTATGAGGAAAAGCTAAATACCGTTCCCTCCATTGGAAGGGGTAGTTTATTTAGAGAGTGAAAATCATTATCACACTTTCACACTATTTATGTGAAATAAACCAAATTGAACTGACGCAACATTTGTACAGTTCGCGAATGCACAGTTATTCCATAGCGGTTTTTCATTCTCTACAAACCGCTTGAACAGTACGTCAAAATTCCAATTTTCTACCACACACAGACCAGACAATAGAGGGGTACACCCGGTACAAATTACCGAGGCCCAGGTGTTTTGGGGCCTGGGCTAGCCGTTGACTTCATTTTTTGGGGCCCATGGAAGAGTTATACCGTGGGCCCAGTTTACAGGGGCCCAGTCTCGCTCTTGCCGCCCCTGACCACACACGCTCCATACGGACGCCAAAACTACACAGTTTTTCTTCAGAGGATTCCCGGAGCGTGCATGGTGGCCTTAAGATTTCTAGCCTTTCACCGCATTAACAGATGAGAAGACACGTTCCATCTTTATCGTAGATTACGCAGAAGCATTGCAATTCCAATAAGTAAGAGAAAGATGAGATTCTTGTAGATACTCCTACATAAAATGTCTAAATCTGTATAGAATGAAACCCGAAAAATAATAAAAAATAAATGCATTAAAGATGTATCAGGAAAGAGAAAAAATTAACATAATTATAATACAAGACATGTAAACACACCAGCTGTCGCTTGACGAATTTAGTCAAGGCCAAGGCCGCAAATAGATCATGATTGTTTTTTTTTTGTTGAATTTATTCTAATTTTAAGCGATTACTTGACCAACAAACAGTAAACTTTTGACAAGCTAAAGCGATTTAAATAACAAAAAAAAAAACGAAACGTGATAATAATCACAACATAGAAATTTCGGTGTAATTACTTGTAAATAATAATAATAATAAATTACTGAATTACGTCACAACAACTATTACAAAAATTAATTGTTTAAAACCTTCAAGGTTATTAAAAGTCTAAAGACAACCGTGTGTTTTTTTCCCTCTCATTGTTATTATTGTTGTTTTAAGGAATAACATAGGTGTGATTCAAAGGTGTGATTAGCGTAATAAGTGCGCAATAAGTGGGTGTAACCCGGTGTATTCGATAATTTTTGATAATTTGTAAGTGTTTTGCAGAACCGCCTCTAGATATGGAGGCAAGCGCGGAAGATGCAAGAAGGCGCCAAATGTTTGTAGGTTAAATGGTGGAGAGGGGCGCCATTTATTGATATTGCCTCAGGTGGCAACATTTCTAGATCCACCTCTGTTGTTTTGATGCATAATAATAACAAATTATTGAAACGACAGACCAGTTTTTTCTGTCTCTACGTGTTTATTAGATTTCCTTTTTCTCAATAAGAACAAACATTTTTCTAAGAACACATCAAATCAACTTCTAATTAGAAAGTTATTGTTTTTTTTTTTACTTAATTTAATATATTTTTGTTTTTTGTGTAAAACATTCATAACCATCTGTCATGCAAATCACGCGATATTTCTACAAAAATGAAATCAGCTGTTTAGGTTTAGCCAATCGGTCTAATTATTTTATCGGAAAGTTTTCTAAATCAAATATCGTTTATTTTTATAGTTTTTTTTTTAATAACGAACAACAAAAAAAATGGTTTAAATCCCAGCGTTATTTCGTGTTTTAGGTAGTAAATATTGTTTTATGATTCATAAATTAAACAAATTGAATATTAGTCATCGTTTTATATTATGGAATTATATCGTGTAACGATTGATTAAAAAAAAGACCTACAATTTGCTCCAATTTGCCTAAAATCTAATCGAATTATTAAATAACCAAAAAAAGGAGCGGGGGTGTTTTAGTTACATAAACATCCCAATATACAGAATGATCCACTTGAAATTATAGTTTCAATTTTGTTTTTCGTTTTGTATAGGGCTAATTTGGAATACTAGAGCTAAACGGTGATTTTTCAAAAATTTTACTTCTTCCCTGTCATGCTTACTGATCCAGGACTGCGTCTAGAGCTTTTCCGACACTTAACTACACACAATTGAAAGTCGGAAGCTCTTTTTGGAAATGTGAGAGCCAGAGATTTACTTATTTCTTCATCCTTCATGATGGAGCTTAAGAATGTGCCTATTTTGTTTAGTGGTACACGTGTTACGCTCTACTCATCACACACTTAAAGTCAGCCTTTAAAGTACTTCAAGTTTAGATAAATAGCCGAAATCGGCTTTTTTCCAAATAAATGTTGGTAAAATTTGGTAAACATATTCCAGAATAACAGAAATTTTTAAATCTTACAATTACACTGTTTTTACTCGACATAAACATTTGTAAGGTGAAGCCTATGCACATTTCCCTCTCATTTCATCACTACGCCCGCTATTCTGTACCCTCTTCCCCCACGTCACGATGTTTGAGAGCGATGAAACAACTATAGTTCTACTGCTTACACTACTCACACCCAGTGAAGGATTTAGGCCTTGGCCCGCGAGGCCCCCGCCTAGGGCGCCCCACAGTTTGAGGGGCGGCAAACTTTGGGAAGAACTAAAAATTCAAAATTGAATGAGTTTTCTGTCGATTTTGAAAACAATTTTTATTGCTATCTGTCTCACTGTTACTACTCAGAAATGTTTATAAGAAATGTTATATACCGTCTAACACATTTCATCTAGGAAGATAGAAGAAACTACAGGTAATAGAACAGTCTTAAGGGTAGGTAATCTCACAAATATTATACGAGCTATCTCTCTTCAACCCAGACGAAGGCTATAAAACTGTCTCGATTCTTGTAGTTTCTTCTACGTTCCTATATGAAATGTTTCAACCTGTATGTATTTCTTGACATTATAAGAAGGGCGGCACATTAGAGCAGGCCTAGGGCGGCATCACAACCAAATCCGCTCCTGCTCACACCTATTTGAAAACTTAACGGCTCCTAACAATTATTTAAAAGATTGCTAGGCATCGCTGTTTTCGGGTATTGTTCCAATTTGGGACTTCAAATTCCTGTGTCCCGGTAAGAACTTTGCGATCGTTGATTGGGTCGATTTATGAAAATTAGTGAAAAATTCAACAAAATTATGCTTTTTCGCTTGTTTAATAAAACTTTAGGCTGTTTAGTAACTTCAGGATGTTTACTATTTCTTGAATTGATTTTTTTCCTAAGTTTGCTTCGAGAAAAATCTTGCAGTCCTAGTCTAGTGTCTGGAGTTGATTGCTCTGTATCATCACACTTCGAATATGGTTTGCACACAGGGCCGCCAAGAGCGAAACTGGATTCTGGTAAACTTCCCCCATGATTCCCAAGAACACTTCGGACCACAGTAATTTGTACCGGTTGTACCTTCGTCTTGTCGGGCCTGACTACACGTTCTTGCGAAGCAGTTTTTCTAAAAAAAATATAAAGCACCAACGACCATACCAACTCCCACCTACAGAAGTTCCAAATAAGCCTAAAGCTGTATTGCCACTATGCGAATTTTTAAGCTGACCAATCCGAGAATTCGTTCAAAACTTGCGGCAGTTTCACGCACTCACCGATTGGTCACTAGTAGAAAAACAAACTAAAAACCTGTTTTCTGTGTGTGATCCACAACTGTTGTATGTTCCTACTGTAAATAGCCTCTACTGTATACATATTTCAGCATAAACGACTTCTAAACTTTGTTGACGAGGCCCCCATTACAGTTAACCATTAACAACTTAAGATATTTTAAAAACGTAAAATTGTTGACAGATGACAATTTATTTGTGATTATAATTAAACCAAAAGATTTTTAACTTTCAAAAATAAGCTATAATACACCATCTCCTCCATGAATGTTATTTATTTATTGTTTATCATCTCTTAAGAATGAAGTTGTTTAGTTTCCATTAAATCCTCAAAATCTTAATGGTAATATAAACAGTAAAAAAAACTAAAGAAAAAGAACAAAAACTATAAAAATTTGTAGTTTTATACATTCAAAATTATTATTTATTGATTTATCAATTGTTAAAATATTAAAACAATAGCTAGGTAGATAGCATTATAATGGATGATAATGTAAACGTCCAAAATGACTGATATGTAACATTATATCTGTTTATTAATTTAATAGTTAACAAGTGCATATATCAAACTTTTGAACCGTACATGTTAAATAGAACAATAGCCATATAGATACAGGGTGAGTCAGGCGAAACTACAAAAACACGAGGATGTCTAAAAATTACTTGATAGCAAATTAGTTTTAGATAAAAAAGTTACTGAAATGGACAAAACGGTCATTATCTCTTAGAAACTGTACAAAATTGAATGAAGATTCGGACAAATTTTTCGTTTTCAGTTTGAATAAACTAGTAGTGATAAGAACAAATGGCGATTGTTTAATGGTAACATCGCCCACGCACTTTAAAGACAAAAACAATAGAATTGATGGATACGTCAACAGATCTTACAATGAATAGATAAGATACGAAACATCGAAAAGTATTTCAATGAAAATGACGATTTTTGAAAGTAAAAAATTATTATCGTATACTGCACATTCCGGGGTTTCAGCTATAGTGGTTCTTTGTTCAATTTTGTGTAGTGTAGAAGCGCTTTAATCGATAAGGCTCATTTTGCTCTCAATTCATATTTAGACAAACTACTCTCTATCCTAGTTTGGTTTCTCTAAAAAATACGGAAACTGTAGCTTCGCTTGACTCAACCTGTATATGTGATGTGTATAGTAAATATACACAACAGTACATGTATTTTAGTATAATAATAAGGCAATAGACAATGTACAGTATATATACGTACGAGTACAGTCCTAGGATGTTTATGTAACTGCTTTGTCTGTATACTTATTTATTAGATAGGGTGCAACTATATAGTCGCTCGTAAATAGCATTTAATGTGTCTCATTGTACCGGTTTTTGTCTGTTCTAAAAGATTAAGACTAGGTGGTGTTATCTTATAATTACTTTAACACGCCAAGACAAGACACACACACACACTCACTATAATCACTAATCACAAGATGGAATGGTTTTATTTTTAAAATTTAAGTAAACAATGCATGCATGAACGTGTATTACCTTCTTTAGCTACTCTATCTAGTTAAAAGATTATTATTACATAATAGACAAGAATTTTTTTAACGTAATATTTAATAACATTCCACTGGACGTTTATAGAATATTTGAATGTTTCTAAAACTGGTTGTTTACTGTTTTTATTGTTGTTGTTTTTTTTTATGTTTTAATTGATATGCATCAGGCATTATAAAGCATGAAATTTTTGACTGTAGATCTTTTTGGAACATGACATTTTCGTGTTGTTTTTCATTGAATTTATTGGTTATATAGTGGGGTGTTTGTTTGCATAATTTTTGCATGGAAAGATTTCAACCTTGAAGACGAATTTATATGGCCATGTAGGTAGATGTATACATAATTTGGAACCGGTTCGTGGCTCGAATACCGCGGACTACCAGAATTAAAAAAAAAAACCACGATACTTGTACAGTTAGAAATGGGACACACCGCAATTAGATGCGGTAATATATTATATCATCGGTTGAAATGCATATTTCTGATTGTTTGATTTTATGGGGGTTGTAGCGGTGGCTGGTGTTAAGCGTCTCCGTCGTATATACACCTGATTGACAATTTTATTATTGGTTGGGTGCAACGTGTTGTTGGACGACGACGCCGTACGTCGTGTCTATCTATATATCTATCCTATATCTATATGTATACACATATCCTGTGCCAGGCTATGATGCAGCAGCAGCAGCGTCGTCGGTCAGGGTTGTAGATAGTGAAACTATTGGGGCGCTTGCGTCGCGCGCGGAAACCGAAAGTGAAAAGCGAAAAGGGTGCCCCACTACTTCCCCTACCTTTCGCTTTCGGCCGGCCCCGTTGTTGAGCACTTTCCCCGGCGGTGCGTGTGCATCAGTTGCAGTAGGCTTCCGAGAGAGTTGCTTGGAAGACGTTATTTAAAAGAGACTCATTTAGATTGTAGAAACGAGAACATTTGAACTAAAAAAATATCGTTAAGTGTAGACTATTTTTGGTTGTTTTTGTTTTGTTTTTTTTTAAAAAATATAAAAATTGACTATTTTTGACATCATTGTTATTGTTATTGTTACATAGACATTCTTTTTTTTTTACCGTCAAAATTGTTCTGTATTACGATATGGCACCGCGCCGTCACCTCGGCCAAGTTCAAGGCCTCCTGGGTATCGATTCCGAGGAGGCAGCCGGCGTGACTCGTTGCTGTATACCAACCGGTGAATGTTTGCGCGCCCAACAGCAACTACCAAGTGCAAATAATAATAATAATGATCCCACATTAATATCCCTTGATGATTTAAGGGATACAATACGTGTTACATGCAATAATGAATTATGCACAAATGGTAGGTTTATGCATCGTGAATGTTTCGATCAATGGGAACAATCTATACTTGGTTATTTGAAAACTTGTGGTAGGGCACGTTCATGGTCTGAAAGACAACGTCATCAAAATCTTTGGACGAAAAAAGGTTATGATTTGGCATATAAAGCATGTGGATGTAAATGTGGTCGTGGACATCTTAAAAAAGATTTAGATTGGATGCCACCACCACCAACTAGTAATATATTTGGACGTGTTGAGGAAGTTGTCGATCTTGGTGGTAAAAAGAAAAAACGTCGTAATCGTAACTCGCGGCCAACACTTGCAATTTCAGCTACACATTCGGTAGGCAGTAGTAACGAGGGAGGTGTACGTGGACGAGCTGGTAGTTTATCATCTAGTACTGGATCATCATCACCACCAGCATCTGGTAGTGAACCGAGCGTATCACCAATTCATGCACATTCAAAGAAAAAATCAAAAATGGAACTACCAGAACGATTACGGTAAGTTATTCGATTTATACAATTTTTTTCTGTTTTAAATCATTTAATCCGACTGAAATTTTAAATTAAAATCATTGTAGTGTGGCGGCATAAGATAAAGACTAGTGCGACGCAGGCGGCGGTCGGTTGCCGCTGCTGCCGCCGCCGTCGTTCTATAAATTCCTGAACGTTTCATGAATGGCGAACCTGGTAGAGGTACAAGCTTCGCTTGCCTCTGGTAGGTCAAGGTGAGGACCGACCTGTGTGATAAACGCCACGTTTTCCTATTGATTTTGACGACGCCGCCGTCGCTACCGCCGCCACACAAAAATGACAATGAATAATGTTATGTTTCCATTAAAGCCGGTTGCTAGAGCTAGTGGTAAAAGTTATGTTCTCGAAATTTCATCTATTTGACACTTAAATCACCGAAATTTCATTTAGTATTATGATAAAAAAAAAACATAATTTATTCAATTTCGACCAGTATTTGAATCGTTGACAACAACGATGATGATAACATTTCTTGTTGACCTTTTGGCGTCGTAATTACAAACGGTAAATCCTATCAGCAATTTGCTAACAAGTCCGTAACCGAATCCACTGATTAGGTCGGTAAATTCGCTTAACAACTAACGACAGTATAACGAACGTATCACTAACAATTCTGTCTTTCTATATATATGTATAGTAGATATATCGTTAACAACAAATAGAGCCCGACTGAGAAACAACCTAAGGGACTAATTAGTAATTATTCACATTAGTTTCTATTTAATGCAATAATAAACTACTCTCTTCAATAATTGTATTTTACTGTCACTATAACTTTGTACCAAACTTTGGATTGTGTGTTGTTTGTTGGTAAATTGTGCAGATTTCTCTCTTGGTACTTTAAATTGAAAATTTACAATTAGTCGTCACTAGAGAGAAAACAACACATACACGCACACAAAGTGAAAATTGTGCATCAACTAGAAATGTTTGCGATAAATTGAAAATTGGCACTTTACAACTGAAAAAAACTATTACCTACCTACTACATACACACTTTTGGAGGAGGATCACGTGTTTTTTTATAATAAAAACTTAGATTTGTTTTAATTGATAAAAATTACAAATTTCTCCTTTTGCTTTCACTATAATTAATTGAACGCACAACATTATTGAAAGTCTTAAGAATGCATGTTGTACTTGTCTCATATTGTTAGATAAATGGTTTTATATCGGTGGAAATTTAAAAAAAAAAAAATTAAATATTTATGAAATTTCATTTTTATCCGTTTACTTTAAAATGGATGCGTCAAGAGAAAATTTGCGTCATTTTCTCCGTGATTCTGTTGATACACAAATATTTTTTCTATAAACATTGACAAAATCATTTATAACAACCCTTATTTAACACGGTAAAAACCGCGCTTTATAATAATTTGGTGCATAAAATGCGAATTATCACGATTTTGAACTACTTTAAAATGATAGGGAATCCGTGTTATCAGCGGCATAACCCAAATTTGCTTCAATCTAAGACTGAAAAAAATTGAAAAAGTTGATCACCTGCTTAAGAAATTGTCATCAAACTGGATGACCAAAATCTAGTTAACCTTGAAAGATAGCTTAACATGTGGATTGCTACCGCCAAGTATAAGATTGGTCCGGTGCTAAAAAAGTTTTCGGTTTTTGTGTAGTAATTTGAGGCGAAAATTACTTAATTATACCAAAAGATAACAAAAAAGGGCCCAAACAGTAGCATGACGTCGTGGTGTAAGCACCTGATAGAAAAATTACTTTCAATAAGGGCCTAGACCTGCGGACATCAAATGGCGTATTCTTTTTAGTATTTTTTTGTTTACCAATTTCATTATCAGAATTTTTAGAGTACGTAGAGTAAATTTTCCAACTCTGTTTCGTTTACCCCGGTGGTCGATAACGCTATTTTAACCACTTTCTGGGATATTTTTGAGAAATAAGGGCCTATATAGTTAATTCACGATTATCAGATATATGGATAAGACGACAATCGAACGGTAGATTTAATCTCCACCGAGGTGCTCACACTTCAACAAGCACTCTTTGCTTCGATGCTGAAGATGACATATTGGCCCTGTAAAGGTTACTAGTTTTATAAAGACATCAATTGATTCTCTTAGCACTGAGCGTGTTAAAATTATGTAACTCGTGTTATATCAGCGACATAACTCAAATTGACTTCAATATAGAACTAAAGAATTGAAAAAACGTGATGATCAGGATCTACTTGAGAGAGGAGGTTTGCCACATCAAGCTGGACGATCAAAATCTAATTAATACTCGAATCGATTGTAATAACGAGTAAATTGACAACGATCACTCATTTTACACGAATGTATCCAAAACACATGGCGGTGTTTTTCGTGACAATAATAACTGTAGATATTCCTGTACAACAATCAAAAATAGACATGGAGATATAGATTGCAACTTCTGCAGAATATTACGTAGGGTTTTTTTTGTTTTTAAGTATAGCTTGAATTAACTAAAAAAGATTTCGTGACTTAAATCGTGATTTTGATGTTCCCAATGTCTTCTATTTATAGAAGAGGCAGCATCTAATTAGTATTTTTGATCGTCTCTGTAGTTAAATTGGAAAAGACCAAAAAATGTCTTGATTTATTATTTATGTTTGAAGATGTAATTTTATATTAATTGTTTCGATTTTAATCATCATATGTTAATTAAATTGTGCAAAATAGAAATAACAACGAAAAAAATTCCCACAATTTTTGTTATGCATAATGAACACAACCCAACAAAAAAAAAAAAACAACAAGAAGAAAAGAAACAAAGCCAGTATTTATAGGTCTAGGAATCTTTTCTTGAACATTGCATTATTATTATTATTATTACAAATTAGGTGTTGTATGTAAAACAAAAACGATTTTTTCATTATTTAACAACAATTCTTCAGTGTGGAAGGTTATAAAAACAGAACAATACCACATTACCATGGTCTGGTGCACTTGACTTTATGCCTCTATATTACACATGTATCATATTTCTATCACCTACCTATATGTATCGATTGTGATAAGAATTTTTCGCTTGTATAAAAATAACCCTATTTGTTGTTGTTGTATCAATATAAAATATATTGGAGTGGTTAAGTATTTGATAACAACCGTATTTTTACAAAAATTTATTTGTTGTGTTGTCTTTTCTGGTAAGTAGACGACGTGCGCCAATTCGCCTAGAAGATAAAAATAATTTGTAAATAAATAATCAACAATGGAAATATGCAACAATTGTAGCAGACGATTTATTTTTAATATCAGGAAAATGTGCCAAGTCGCGACTTTTTTTCTTCTTTTTAAACAAAAAAACCTTGAAAATAAGAAAATTGTTTACACTTTCTGTGACAACTTATCAGTGTTGTTTTTTCCAGTATGGAAAATCTTTTGTTTATATATTAAAATAAACATTTTCCGGTTGTTGTTGTTATGCCCTTTTGATAATTTCCATCGATTACGTACGATCGTGGTGTTAAATTTCTGAATAATAAACAAAAAAATAGTGCAAAATTTACACTTACAACAATTTTTATTCAAGGCTAAAAAACAAATAAATAAATTATTCGCTATTTAATACGAAACGTTGCCAAAATTCATCATGCAACATTTACTATTATTTAAAACAATCATAATAATCGGAATTGTTTATAACGATGAAAAACAAAACGTTTTTGTTGTTTTGATTCAAACTATAAAAATTCATGAATATTTTATAATAACGAAAAACTAGTTCAATCAGATTATATAATTTTATTTTTAGTGGATTTCTTCCTGTTATTCAAAAAAAAAAAAAAGATTCAACACCCATTTTGGGCCTCTTATTGCAATTTGGGCAACAAAAGGTCAATTTGCATTGCTTTTATCGTTCATTTTTCACCGTACATATTATTCACCAAAATTAAGTCAATTATTGGCACAATTGTTGTTACTTTCAAGGTTAGAAATATTGTTTATTTTTAACGATAGATGATGGTAAACAACATTATTTGTTGTTGTTGTGTGTTGTGTGTTGATTCAAAACTAACACAGATGTTCTTCTCAATGGGAAGCTTTATATAAAAATTTATTTATTTATTTACAAATTGGAATTCATATATGGATATGATGGAAATAAGGCCATTTTTTGGTGTTTTTTTTTTTGATTTCCAACAGTTTTTCTAGAGGTTTTTTCTCTAAGCTTCAAATAAGGTCAACGGCTTGTTTGTTGTTAATCATTTATTTCTTCTAATGATGAATGAGTTTTAATTTAAAATAAAATTGCCATAATTAACACACAATTTTCGTCTTATTTAAATAAAAAATAAAATAAATGTTGTAATCATATTCTTAGGCGTGCTTATTACGCAATATTTACAATGGTAGTAGATTACTATTTACCTGTTGTTGTTGTTGTTTGTTGTCTATCGTACTTACTATGATTATTAATAAAAATTGTGCAACACCTGTAATTTAAATGTTTATTATTATTATTTGCATGTTTTGCTTTTTATGATTATTATTATTTATTTATTTATTTATAATTTATTTAATTCGTAGAATGTAGGCGTTACTTTCGTCTAGTGGACGTCTACGATTACATCATCTTAAATGACATTCTTTCAATTGGCGCCAGTTTAGTGTCACCTTTTTTCTCTACATATGTACATCAACAATTAATTTTCCTTAAATTTTCACAAATACCACACGAATAGTATAACATGCTTTTAATTATAGTTCTTTGGGGGTATCATTATTATTATTAATGAAACGTAATAAAAAGATGTTTATGTTTTGTAATTATAAATTTGCATTTAAATTTAATTTCGAAAACTAATAATAAAACCATGTCATGAGACGACGACAAGATGCGAATTTCTATCAACATCATCATCATGTCGTTTTTGTCTGTCTGTCTGTCTGGTTGTATGTATCGTTTTTCGTATCGCTTTTGTTCATCTTTAATTTAAATAAACGATTATTCATAATATAAAGTCTTACATTCACTAATAATCGTCCCCATGATAAGAAAGACACAGATCAATTCGTAGAAAATGTAAAAATTTGTTACTTTGGTGTGTAGTAAATGCTCTTTTGCTTTGTAATTCATTGTAGAGAGAGCGAGCGTCCCTACTATTCCAGTTCATGCGCTGTTATTATGGAATCATCACCGGACGACTATCCGGTGTATTTACCTTTTGCTTGGTAATTCATCGTAGAGAGAGCGAGCCCTACTATTTCAATTCATGTGCTGTTATTAGATCGTTTTCACACACACCGGTAAAACCGGAGCCGGGCCGAAACCGTCGCCGGCACGGCAAAAATGTCCGCCCGATCTCCTTCAACGAAAAATGCTGTCCGAGTGTATTTCGACAAGCCGGCTCCGTCAAAATGCCGGTGTGTGTGTGTGTGAAAACGACCTTATGGAATCATTACCGAACAATTGTTCGGTGTATTTATTCCAGTCAGAGTACTTGAATTTTGTAGCCAATGTAATGTGTTCGTGTACGCACCGCTTCTGAAAAAACGTACGTTTTTCCTGTTTTTAATAATGATATTATCTCATTGAAAGCAACTGACATGATTTCACAATGTTTGTTGTTTTTTGACGAGATATATGTCGGATTATATTTCGTACATCTGTGAATTTCAAATATTCCATTGAAGTAATTGAATATCGTGGTTAAAAACAAAACAAGTTCAATGTTGTATCCAAAATAACTACGTTAAAACAATGATTTTCCCAAGACCAAGTATACTTGTCGCTTGAAGGTGTCTCTTTGGATCTTCAGGTGGTTTAATTTTCAAAAAATCGTCTATAATGAATGGTCTGTTGAGTTTCCGCTTTTTGTTTCCAACTAGTTTTTAGACTAGTTTCTTCTCTAGTTGTCCAAAATTTTCGGTAATTTCCATGGATTGATTAGATTGAGATCCACACAGCTGCTTAAACTTATCATATCAAGTACTCTTTTTACTGTAAATTCCTTGTTATTAATGTTTTTTTTTTTTTTGTAAAATTTCGATCACCCTCTCCACTTGATACTTTATGCTCCTCGCTACGTAGAACTGGGGACGTGTTATATGAATATTTTCATCAACGTGTTATAGAAGGGTTACCTGTTTACAGACATTAAAATCTCTAAAAATCTTGTAACATTTGATAAATACATCGATGGGGCTGATAATCCTTGATGTCGTCTCCTCCCCCCACTTATTACTTCATCCAATTGCCGTTGATATCCAAACCAATTCAAGCCGGTTGCAAAAAAAGTACCAACTGCCCTGCTCTAAAGCCTATCGATGGTGGTAGTAGATTTCTTTAGATTGGCGTATCAAGTTCTAGTGTGAAACGAGCCTAATATTTCTGTTATAGCAGCAAAAGACCAACTAACGGGGATTATCTTGCTTACTTCATTATTATTGATAAAACTTGAGATTAATCTGATTTTGCATGAAATATCGGGGACAGCTTTATAAAACATGATCCTTCTATATCAAAGGAGGAGAATTGCATATTTTTACTTACCTCTTTCTTTCTTAAAGATAAAATACCTACACATAAACAGACATATGGACTTTATTTTTTTTTTTGTAGGAGTGGTTATAGTTATTCAAATTAATATATGAACATGTCGGTTATTTATAATTTTTCTCTATTATATTGACAACTTGTTTGGTTGATATTCATTAGAGTTTTGTTTTTTTTTCTCTCTAAAGGCGTGGTAATACTGTGTGTGCAACACCAATACTATCACATATTAATAAAGTCAAAGTGCAATGTACTTGCCTAACCGTATGTGTTATTGTTGTTGTTGTTGTATGTCTAGATTAGAAAATTCTAAATATCGTAAATACACACACAGTAAAACATGCTAATTATTGACAAATCATTGTAGCCTTCAATATTATTATTATTATTATTATTACAGTCAATGCTCCAAATCTAGGGGAATCACTAAAGTAATGATGTTCTTATTAAAATAATCCTTGGCCGTGATACAGCTTTGTTTTTCTTTGCTTTCTTAAATATTTCCAAACAGTGACAGGAAATTAGATACAAACTGTGTATATGTGTGTGTATCCTTCTTCATCATCACATTGTAAACATTTATTTTGTATGCTGTGTGTTGTTGCCTAGACTAGAAATAGCTTCGTCCTAATTTAAACAGATCGGTTTATTTTCAGAAATGAATGGGTACAGTGCACTTGAATATTCCAGAAATTTTCTTCAACCCATTATGCAACAATTTTCAAAAGCTGTGTATTATTAAAACAAAAAAAAGTCCATTAATAACCACAAACTAGAGATAAACCGAAAAAAAACAAAAACTGTATGCGTAGGTAGGAATTATTGATAAAAAAAAAATAATTGGTTCAATTTAACAAAACAAGTATTCACATGAATAAACATATCAAATATTTGTGCTATAAATAGTATTTTTTTCCAGTGATAAGCAGTAGTAGATTTGTTTATTTTTTGTTTAATTTATTGATTGTTGTATTTTGTGAATCGCCATATTTGAATCTCTCTTATCATTATTACTATTATTGTACAATTGATAAGATTATTTCTATTAACAAACTATCTGTCGTACACACTTTCAAGTTTTTCCGTTATATTTATATTACAATTTTTATCGTTGAAAGAGAAGAGTGGAGGAGAGACAGAAAAAAAAAAGGAAACAAGCTGGATTGTCTATTATTATCGGAAATATTCATTCGAGTGGAATCATTTGCTTACTACAGAGAATATCCGAGAGTTCTTTCTTTCTATACTCCTCCTCTTATAAGCAGACAGAAAAGAAATCAAGTGCCACTACGACAATTCCAATATCTTGAATCGTCTTCTTATTTGTACATCTTTTTGTTGAAATTTTTATAAATTTAACTAAAGTAACTCGCCCACTAGAATCGAACGTATACTTTTAAGACAACTGTACTTAACAGGAAGCATGCGCTGATCGTACAGTATACCAGTTCTATGCGGGCGGTTTATTTGAAATCTATTATTATATTTGGTAGATAAAACGTAATATAGCCGCAAGCTTAATTTAATTATCCACGGTTGTAGTTTAGGTAGCTTTAAACTTTGTCTAAGACTTTCTAGACTTTATCTTAATTAGAATTTGTTGTTGTTATGTTGTTTTTGGAGTGGTGGTGGTTAAAAACTTCGAACATCAATTTGTTTGAAAAATTGTTAAATATGTGTAGAATCATGTAATTGTTTTGAAAGTGAAATTATTTTTGAAGTATTTACACAATAACCGTTATCGAGATAAAACCGACTATTTTACACACAGGGCATTGACATTAGATAAAAGGTATTTATTGTTGTGCATACAATGCAAGAGTTGGTTTTTGTTGTTGTTGTGGCTTTATTTATTGAATTTTTATGTTTTTCAGTCTGTATTGTTATTTTTTTTAAAATAACCACAAAACCGCAGATAACTGCTTTATTATTATTTGTTTATTTAATTTGTAATTAATTTTTCTTCGACAATTTTCTTATCATCAATTTTATGAAATTAGGGAAACCTCAGAAAAATCCCTCGGTATTTAGACCGTCCAGCTAATCTTCTGTTCTTTATCTTAGACTTACGATAAAGTGTGGCTTGCCACGCACTCAAATTCTGGTTAATTAAAAAGAGTGTTGTTGAAGAAACATGAGTTTAAGTCGAGAATTAAGAAGGAAGATGAACCGGCCCTTAGACTTTTATTTATGTGAGTTCAATTTTCAACAAATGATTTTTTACGTAAAGAAATGATTGAAAATTAACGTTTTATTAGCAATGTAACTACGCAGTATTTTAGCTACCTTATGATAAAAAAAAATAATGGAAGAGAAACGATGGAATCTGATAAGGTTTGCGTGATTTTATGGCCGTTTTCCATTAAATTGAGGTAAAAAGATTTCAGGATTACTTCTCTGTGTTGTGTTGAGTAGCAAAAAAAAAGCTATTAAATCACCAGAAATTCCAGAAATTTTCAGAATTCTCCTTCCATCTCCTATAAATAAAACGTCTATGTCGATTGGTTTTTACATCAATACCAGAGAGGAAATTTGATTCTTCCTCCAAAGACACGAATGTTGTGGTGCGACCTTCAAAGAGGTCGAAAAATATCCTCAATTCTCCCTATTCCACAACAGTTTTGTAAGAATAATTCTAGAAGAATTAATTTTTACGTAGAAAAAGGTACAAGTTCGCTGTCAGAAACTGTTTAATCTTTGATTGTAACAAAAAAGATCCAGTTGGAAAGTTTCTCTTCGTAGTTTACATTTTAAAAATTAATGCTCCTTATATTATCGTACACCGTGCACCCATCGAGCTTTTAGAAACTGACTTGATAAGAAAAAACTGCTCTTTCTCTCGTTTTGGACGACGGACAGGATTTTTATTTCGTCGTATATGAAAGGTGAGAAATTTAATTTAGCTTCCAGTCATTTCTTTTGCATCGTCTACTACGAAATCGTTTGTACGAATTTTATCAATAATGAAAATCCGTCTGACTTTTATCAGCGTACATAGTCGTCTCTCTTATATTTTGCTATTATTGTGTATTTTTTTTTTGCATTTACTCAATATTTTTCTACGGTATCTTTCTTTATAAAAAGATCAACGTGTCTAGCATCAGTAAAATCGTAACAATCATATAAACAAATCAGAAAGTTCCTTTTGGAGTTATTGTTGTTATCTTGATACGAAAGGAAGTTGTTGTTGTTGTTGTCTGGTCTATACCTGAGAGTTTCATTCTTAACAAAAAACAGTAACACACCAACATTTGGAAACTTCTTGTTAAGTTAAAACTAACTTGACTCATTCGGTTTAGGGTTGTGTTGTGTTACAACATTACCTACCACCACCACCAATCTTGCCATATATTTGGGTGGTTTATAGCTCCCAAAACTTGGAAAACTCGCATTAATCATTAAAATTTGTCATGACTTCTTCAAATTTTCAACAAAATTCTACGTTATCCAAACTAGAATAATATTGAAACTGACTTGTTTAATTTTATTCTCATTAAAACAACGATTCCACTACTGTAGAGATGAAGAAAATGTTGTTTTTTTTTATAGTTTCTTTAAGTTTTTCTATAACTGGAAAACTTTTATATGCATAGAAAATGTAATTTACTCGTCTCTTCAACATGTTTGTCTGGACTCTGCGGTTTGCACCTTTATGATCGAGGAAAAACAACCCAAAAAAATCCAATTTACCAGGAAAACACACCAAACACTCTAGTGTAAGAGAAATTTTTGTTAAATGGTGGTGTGGTATTGTTTTTTTGTTGTTTATTTTATTTATGATAAAAGAATTTTTATGTATGAAAACGATAAATTCATGACGTTAAGCTTACAAAGTAGCTTTAGGTGGTTTTGGCAGTTCGTGATAAAATCTCGATCAGGTAATCTTTGCGTACTGATACCAGTAAACGTGTCCAAACGTAAACTAGCAGGATTTATTTGATGATAACGACGATCGGTGTTGTGTGTTGTGTGCGTTTCTCATTTTTCTCCTCCTTACATTGTTTGAATTTGTTATAATTTTACAGGGATATTTCAAGAAAATAAACCAATAATGTTTATGCCAATTTTACAAATAATAATAATATCAAATTAAATTAGGTCATGGTAATAATTGTATAATTTACACACTTGTTATTTTGTTTAATTGCGCGTCTACATTTGTTTTGTAATCAAGATGTGTGTCTAAAAATGGGGCAAATTATCGCGATATTCTACGATGAAAGGCCGTTAATATTGTTGTAAAATTGTGTGGTAAAATAGCCTTGACAGTCTTGATTGTTGTTAATTTACATATTATTGATTTCCCCATTTATTACTCTCTATATCTATCTCTCTCGGTCTTTCGCAGTTTTATATTCAATATAATAAATGAATGTTGTGTTGTTGTTGATAACGACCTGCCTCAATATTAAGTTAGTTGCGCATTGATGATAATAAACTTTTTAAACACACAATACTATTATTATTGAAGGATGTATGTGTGTGTGTGGGGTTTTTTTAATAATAATAAACCTCAATGAATCGTTCAAGGTTTTATTAAATTGTACATTAAGTACATAAAGTGTCACTCTTTTTTTTCATGATTGCGAAATAACAAATATATTGTTTTGTTTACCTATTTTTTTTTCTGTGTTCATACTAGAGGTGGATGGATAATAAAATTGTTTCGTTTTTTTTCGTTTCTAATAGCAGGACATTCACTTCACGACTTTGGTATAAATTTACTTGACACAAACATGACATGCTAATGTGTCGATGATAATAATCAATATTCACGTTTTTCTAGCGTATTCGTTTAGAATTCCAAAGCTAACAAACAGAAATAGACGGCATTTTTTGTTTTGTTTAAACTAATAACAACAAAAATTTTATAGCAACTTTAACAAAGTCATTGCCAGGAGGTGGTTTTACAATTTTTTTTTCCATTAAATTTTAGTCGTTAAATACCCATACTTTGGATAAAATAAAGTATACTCCAACTGTCCTGACTTGGTCGACTCAACTCGAAAGGCGGGTAACTGTACCAGCTCATGGGCCATCGTATATTTTTTGTTAAAAATACGCTAGCTTTGTCGGCGTATCCGCTGTACCAACGCCAACTTAAGTGTAGTGTTGCCTCAATCAACAGTTGACGAGTCTGACCAAAAACTCGCAGTTGTAACGCGTTTTTTTTTTTGGTATTTATGCCACAACGCGATTGTATCCACGTAATTGCGCGTTTGTCAATTCATGAACGTGTGCAAAGGTACAACACAGACTGCGATTCCAGTGCTAACAATGAGATGTGTTGCGTTTAAGGCGCGTGATCAACGCGATAAAAAGCCGTCGTCTGCATAGGCCTAAACTTGTCATTTTTACCGACAAACACTGATAAAGTACTCATCAGTTACAAATAATTATACAAATAAACCCCTCACACGGCATGCCAAGTGTTACACTATTGACAAATGTCATTCCATACATGAGGTGCAGACCCAAAATTCGCCATGTATGGGAAATTACATTACGGTGTGTGGCTCGGCTAGTTCGGTTAGATTTTAGCCCACTTGACACAATACTAGATATCTACAAGAAGGAAAACGCTGGGAATTGGCTCGGCCGTGTATGTGTGTGGCGCTCGTGATTTGGACCTAGAAGGCCAAATGGACTATTGCAAAAGGGCTCGGGTCAAATGAAGCTTTCATGGGCAGCTTAAGGCAGTAATAGAAATAGCAGTCAGTAATCATTTTGAAACTTATGTGGAAACATTTAGTGCAAATACACCTAGTAGCCAAAATAGGTTTGGTGTTAGATACGTGTAGCATGCCTCCTATATATCCAGGGTCGGATTGAGCCAGTAAATTGTGGAGCCAGCAAAATCATATAGTTTTTTTTTGAAACAGAAAGCCAAAATATAAATAGTCCAGAAGCTTGTCAGTCCGACATTGTGTACGCCGCCCTAATTTTGTCTTATTGTCTATTCACCCAGTCGGTTTTTTCCTTGCTCTCGCTTCTTATAAAAGCCCATCAATAAAATAAGCCCGATATCATCGTTCGTGTTGATCATGATATTGTGTTGTTGTTGTTGATTGTCTGCCTCTCTTCATTCACTCAACCAATTCAAGTGTCTTTTTAAAATTGCTCTTCGAACTTGACATTGACAAATTATATCAAACTCTTATAATGTTATGATGATATTGAACCTACCCCCCATTTTTGATATATAGTTGGTTAAAATAAACTGTTGCATTTTAATGTTAAAAGTCAATTTTTGTAGTACCCTCACTACGAAGTATATTAGAAGAGAACTAAAACAGTTTATGATTAATTAATCGACGTCTATTGTTGATATTATATTGGTATTTTATTGAACAACATTCCACAAACAACCCACGATTAATACAACTATTATTGATTGTAAACAAATAAATTTTGTTATTTGAAAATGAAATTTGAAAAAAATATATAAAACCATGGCCAATCAATAATATTGCAATAAACAAAAGTTTTTTATTAACAAATATATTATAGCTGCTGTTGCATTTAATAACAATAATAGATTCTATTAGGATATACTGGGATTTGTTATAAATATTCATTATGATTGTCCAATAATAAATATATTTATTTATAAAAAAATTTCAAGGTATTCATGTAAATCAGGCGCCGTTATTGCAATAACAAAATAACATTAGAAACAAATAATTTGTTGTAAAAGTAGTAATATTGATGGTCGTCTCTGACCACTCCTTTTACCATTTCTTATTAGATCTGTTGATGAAGAGGACGAGGAAGAGTAAAGCTAAGCTTAACTTATGTTTTAGAACGACCTATAGTTTCTCCAATTTAAATAAATAATAAAAATGCATAAAAAGATGTCCTTGAATAAATTTTGTTATTTAAGCGAAATTACAATAATTAATCATTGTGTGTGCTAGTTTTTTATTTATTTTTTTGTTAATTTTTATCAACTAAATATGATTATTCATAATTTTATTATTATTATTATTACAAGATAAACAAGTTGGTAATTTTATTATAAATAAATGAGCGTAATTTTTCAAATTGTGTAAATAAACACACCGTTATTGTAAAGGAGGTAGCCTTCATCATTATTTTTTCAATCCATTATTTAACCAATTAATAATTTATCCCAATAATTAGGAAATGTCAGATTTTGTAGAAAATAAATGTTTATCATCATCATCATCATCTTGGATTTTATTTATGATTAAATTGAATTAATTTCTGTCTACTATAATTTTCTTCTATTATTTTTAATTCACTTAAATTACATAATTGTTGCTTTTATTATTATTTATTCTTCATTGTGTGTTGTTTGTTTGAAGCTTTTAAGAACGGAGTGTTGTTGTTATGTTGTAGTTTTAGGTAGGTGTGTCCTTAATCTAATGTCGATAATAATTATGGGTAGGAGTTCGGCTATAACAACATTATAGAATGTTGTCGACGTTTTGTTTGTTGTTCTTGTTGCGTTGCATTTCAAAGATTAGAGTGGAAATTTTGACTTGTATTCTCTCAAAGTCATAGTAGAAATACCAAAATTTAAGAGAGAAATCCAAATTGTAGAAAAATAAACTTGAAAGTTTATCGACGTGTAGGTTACTGTGTAGCTTTTATGCTGCGCCCCATATTCGGTCTGTTTGGTATTTTGTACAACGTATAGGAAAACAGAATTTTCTTACTGCTATAAACGAGAGAAAATTGGTTTCAACGTGTTAAAGTTGGTGAAATTGAAGATTTTTGAAAAACTTAAGTGGATTCGCTTTAGACTTCTCTTTAGTTTTTTTTGGGAACTTTCTAACCAATCCAAGAAGGTTATCTATCTTCGATCAAGATTTATGAGATTTGACCACCTTGTAAATCGACTAATCGCAGCATTTTGTCTCTTAGATAGGCGATAATTATAGTTTCGAGTGGTAAATCGTGTCAGGCCAAAAGGTTTGGTTGATTATTTTTTTTTTTTTGGTGTTTGTTAATAAATCAGATTTCTTTTATAAGATTTTATTGGTCATACAGTCCACTTTGGTCCTATTTCTCTTCTAGTTTCGCGTCCCCTTTTCCTTCTTCTGCAATTTCATCTTATTTTCTGAGGACTTCCGATTGTTCTTTCCTCAATCGTGGATTCAAACGCCCACTTTGTTGGTAGTCTTTCCTCTTGCATTTTAGCTATGTAACATGTCCACTGATCATTGATACTGTTGTGAAATATCCACTAAAGCTGCGTTCACATGTGTGTCTAACATAGAGGGCACTACAAATATTTAGGTGAGCATGGTGGATGAATACAAAGAAATTGTCGTTGTTGATTACTGTTGCCTCCATGTTTACGTTAAGGGAGTAGTGAAAGCTTTACAATTTTGTGGTTATTTCAAGAAAAATCTTAATTTTGTCCTGGACCAAAACTTTCATCGGTTTAATGCGGTAGGAAAAGCGGGGCATGTGCCTTGTTTGCGCCCTTTTATAGGTGTCTATGCAATCGTCTTTAAAATTGTTACATTAAGCAATTTGACGCTTTAGTCTTGATTGTTCTCTGTTATCTAAAACAGGCTAATTTGAAGGTTCATTTACATAGGGCGACAACAGAATCTATTAACAGAAAAATTTCTTCCTAATCAAGTAATAACCCTTTTTTTTACCAAACTCCAAATACCCATTAACAACAGTGTGTTTGTATGTATCTCCACTAAAATTTGCAAATTAAATCCGACTTTCTTTAACGTAATTTAAAATAAAATGAAAATCACCACCACCCCCCAGTGCCGCCTTGTCCCCACAGTATTATTAGTAGTCGTCGGTTTCATTAACGTACCAGTCCAAGCGTATAAAACGTTATTAACAAAAACGTTATGCATGTTACACCATCATTGCTGCTTGCTGCTGCTGCCACTAGTATAAAAGGGGTTGGAAAAATATTTAGGGATTTTAAAAATGTATGTGAAAAAACCACTCTTTTCTCCTCTCCTATCCTATCCTACATTTAATACATCGTAACCGCAAAACGAAATTACAGGTAATTTCAAGCGAATAAATATCGTCGTTCTTTTGGTGGTGGTAGTAGTTGTTGGTTTTTACAATTAAACATTTACAAAATATAAAAATTTACGTGTTGGAAAATTACGATAATTTCGTGGAATTTTTGTAAAGTTTTTAGGAATTTTTAGGTGGATTTTTGTGTTATTTTTACTATAAACGGTCGAATAGGAATTGGATGGATGGATAATGTTTTTTTGAATATTATTGTTGTGTGGTGAAGGCCCCCCACGTATGATGGAATGTTGTTGTTGTTGTTGTTGTTGTGAATCTTCTTATGTAATATTTTTTATCCACATTTGTGATTCTATTTTAAGATAACTCTAGCAAAAAACAAAAAAGAGAACAACACTCCTTCTCAAATCAAAACTAATTTGACTGTCTGTGATGATAGAAATATATCAAATATTTATTAATAACTTGTCAAGTAAAATTAATTAATTATAATCGATAACAACCCCTCTAGCTACATTTATCTACCACTACTATTACAATTTTGTGTATGTGTGTATGTGTTGTTGCATGTTGATGAGATTGCATGTAATAAAAAAGCAATCAAACTATACACATTGTTGGTAAGATTGATTTACATAAATCAAATCGTTAGCCGAATTTTGCTGGAAGGTAGAGGAGTTTTACCAATCGTAAAACAACCTTAATTAATATTACCTGAATTGATTGAATTTGTATGTGTAGAGTCTATCGAACGAAATTTAAACTATCGAAAATCAATGATTATATATAAGGGTGAAAGAGGGTGTAGTCACAGAGAGAGAGAGGATACAAGATACGCAATGCAGTCGATATTAAACAACCCCAACTATCTCAACAATACGTTGTAACACCCTGGTCAGTTATAACGAATTCAACCGATTTTCCCTTACTTTGAACCATTACAATTGTTAATAATAAATTTGGAAACGTTTCAAACGTGTTTGTTTGTTTGTTGTTATTTAAATCATGATAATAGAAATGCGCAAGTAAACAGGAAACACTCCTACTATTTACTCGAAGCGTATGCTATTTTTAGCTTGATGTGTGTGTGTTGTGTTTTATTTTTATTTGTGGGTTGTAATACGAGGAAATATAGTAAAATCGGTTTTGTAACCGTTGTAAAATCGTAGTAAAGGGTGTAATTTTTATTATGAAACTAAAGGGGTTGTAGTAGTTGTGGGTGTTATAGCCTTGACTTTGACAGAACGCTTAATAAGGTCAGGAAGTTGGAGGCGACTATTGCCGCCGGAGTAGATGACGGTCATGACCAAGGCCATTTTCGATCCGTTTTTTTCCACGTCCTCCTCCACCACCATTCCAGCCTAATCAAAAATAATTATACGGGTCTTTGGTAATAAGTAAATTATTGTTTTTCGTGGTCTAAACTGCCATATCCAGGTGTTTGTTGTTGTTGTTTTATATTATACAGATAATTGTAGTTAATTTTCTATTATAAGGGTAGTGTAGTTGTCGAATTTTCTCGACAGTTATTCGAGACACACACATTGTTTGACAATCGTTTATTATTTTAGGGTTTTTGTGTTTGCAAACAATTAAATTGTTTTTTGTTAATCAAAAAAAAATAATTCTTATCTCTCCTCCACTTACTCATTGTGGTTTATTATAAATTTTAAATCAAATAACAACAATAGAAAGAGGATGGGGCGTGTTACTTGGAATTCTATTATTATTATTTATCATATTTGTTTTACAAATTAGTAATGTTACATTACAGTCTAGTTTGTGTTGTTGTTGTTGTTGTTGTTGTTGTTAGACAATTTATATGATTATTTTGCTGCTTACAAATCCATGACGGATTTACGGAGTGGATCATGCATCGTCATCACAACAACAACAATAACAAAACGAAAAAAATGAGGTCATTAGGAAAAACAATCTAAGGTCATTTTAATATAAAAAATTCATTTAAATTACATAATTTATGAGTTAGAGGGTTGTTATTGTTGTGTGACTAAACAATTTTCGTTAATATTGTGGTCAATGTTAAAAGATTCTAAAAAGGGGGCAACTCTACATTACGTTTTTTTGGGGGTGTATGATAGATAGAGGGTAGAATTATCGATTTTAATCACGAAAATTTTCAAGTCAAGTTGATTGAATCAATGTAGATTGAGTGTACAAAAATAATCAGCAAATATTTATCTTGAAACAACAGTGCTCTTCTCCATATAGTTTCGTTTATGATGCAGAACTTTTTCGTAGTTGGGACGGAAGAAAAAAAAAGAGTTAATTACTATACCAGCGTGTCTCATGTTTTATTATCTTTCTACAATGTTGTTTCTTTATTGTTTGTCTCTTTGATGTACGTTGCTGTATTGTTCAAAATAAAGGCAGTAGAGCATTCGAGTGAATCCAAGACTTGCCGACCTTGGTTGGTTATTCTTCTGCTCCTCCTGCTGTTGCTCCTATATTTTGCCACGTAATTAAAAGTAACAAAGTTGTGTGGTGCATAACGATGAAACAACATAGCAGCTATAGTTTTTTTGTTTGTTTGTTATAAATAACACCGAAATTTCTAGAATTATTCATAGTTACACGATGTAGTCGACCTTACAAAATTATTTATTATTTTAAAGATAAAGCCCCCCGGTTTTTGGGTGGGTATACACCTAATCCGACTAGTTTGTATATGTATTATATTTAATATTCCTTGATATCGTATTTACTCTCTACCACAATACCTTGATCTACGACACTTTGGTTTATGATATCGAAGTACTAGTAATTCCATTGAAATACGACGACTAATATTTCATCTATAGAGGAGGGTTAGTAGTAGTAGCTAGAGGAATTTCAAATCTTCCAGTTATTTTGAAATTTATGTGAGTAGAGTTTGGTGGTGGGTAGATTATATAGGAAACACCACAAAAAATTCCAATAACTATTCAAACTATAGTTTGGACGATTTTAGACCTACACCATGTAGGATGTTGTTCCCTATACCCCCACTCGCGCCACTATGCGCCTACTGCAATTAGCCATAATATAAATGTCTCAACTCCATATTTGTAAGCAGTGGCGTAAGAATAAGGGTAGCGTCGTTATCCGTCGTGATTAGAGGAAATTTACGCCCTTTTGTGGAACGATCCTAAGATTGTGTAGGTCTACGTTGTTACGAACTGTACAAAGCAATTTTCCACATACTTAAAGTGTAGTAGATTGTCGTTATGATTTGTGTGTTGCTGCTACAAAAAAAAAAATGCAAACATTTTCAACTTTTGCACATTATTTCGTTTTCAATTTACGATTGAACGAAACGTGGAAAATATAGATTTTATCTATCGACATTTGATTGTGACGCTTGTAATTTCTATATTTTGCCGATATTTCATGAAATGTTGACGTAGAATAATAATAAAAAAGCAACTGTGTTCAAGGGAGACGCAAAAAAAAAACATAATCGTGGTAAAGTGGCAATAATTTACACGTCTAGTTCGAAAAAATCACTTACTATAATCTATCAGTTATTGAGATATTTGATGTACTACGATATTACCGTTTATTCATAGATGGCGCTTATAAGTTTTGGTAATTATAAGGGAGTTTTTGATAATTTTGAAATTAGCCAACTATATTTCACTTCAGTAAACCAATACATCATTTAACAATTGATAAAAACTGTAATAATTGTTAAATACTTGATTAAACTTTCTTCGAAATAGCGCCATCTATAGATACGTGTACATTATACGAGTACAACTTCTGATATTGAAGTAGTACTCGTGCCCTTTTGATGATTTTGATTTGATAAACGAGTAATTCTATATTTGTAATTTGATTCAATTACAGTGTGGCAGGCGGTGCAAATGGTATCTTCACACGTCGATTGGATTTTAGCTCATTCAATGCACTACCGAAGAACAAACTTAATTCTTATCAAATTAAGGTAAGATTGTTATTATCTATCATCCTGTAAATTACTCTTTTCAAACGTCCTGTTATTATTGGATATTGTAAATTCTCAAGATTATTATTGATAAACTGTGTTGTTGTTACTAAGTGATATAATAATCCGGACCGGTCTTGTTGTTACGTCGATTTTCACCTCTTTATATGGCAAAAAAAAGAAAGAAAGAGGAAGGCTTGGTGGTTATTCAAGTTGTAAAGAAAATTACAACTGGCAGGCGCTCCTGTACCGTTAAATGTTGACTTTTTTCTTTTATTTCCAATGAACTCTGTATAGTGAAGTAGAAGTTATCGTTTTGTAAATTTTTACCCCATTATCAGATAATGCGACTACTATAGTCAATTTAATTATTATTAGTAGACAGAATTACAACGACCTCAAAGTTCAAAAGGTTTGTTGACAATTAGACCGACTGTGTGTGTGTTTCTACTAGAGTAATAATTGTATTCCATGAAAACATTAACCATCCTCTTTAGCATGTGTTACTGTCTCATAATTATGACTGATGGTAATTTTAATATCCTCACAGTTGGATTGTTGCTTTATTGTGGTCTTGTTCTTGTTGACATTCATCATTGTTATAATTCGAGTGAGTTTTGATGGAGGAGTCCATCCAGCAGTGACTCAAGATTGCTAATTAGCTTCCAGTATTTTCCAGACTTCTGCATGTTTTTATATCCAAATGTTGGATTTTAATGTAAATTACCCTAATGTTTATATTGCAAATTCGAGTTCCAAAATATGATTTTCATTAATTATTATTATGATTATTACAACTCAATTTGCATAAATGTTAATTTTCTATGTTTTCTTTCTCTATTAATTCTACAATAGAGGCATTGTGTGTTTGTTAATTTGATTGATCTCTATCCATATCTAATAAAAAATACACGGTTTAAACTAACAAAAAGGAGAGCCCCCCCATTGACCGTGACCTAGCTATACTCACACTACACACAACCTAGACAACCGGTTCGTAACAGAGACAAGAACCTAATCTCCGAGGGTGTGGTTGTCTTTTATAAGAGGCAACTTGGGAGGAAAGAAGACAAATTTATCTTTCTTCCATATGATGTTGACCTTGCTTTTGTATTCATCCTGTTTTAAAATGCATAGAGACACACACGAATGTGGACCAAATCTATGTTTAAACATTTTTTGTATTATCATTAACCAACAGAAATGAATTGGTGTGTTGTATAAACAGAATGCAGTTACGCAACCCTATTTTAGTTTCGTCGTCAACACACTCCCCAGATCCCCTGTTTTGTCGTTGTTTAAATTTTCCAATCGATGGAAAAAATATTAAAAGGTCCCTTGACGGTCTTTTTTTCCATGTTTGTATATAGGTATACCTGTAGAATCGACGTTTTTTTTTTCTGTAAACAACCCCTAGGTTGATTTTTTGCTATTTAATTAAATTAACGACCAACTTTGGAATATTCGAGTGTTCTTTTTCAGTATTTTTCCTCTTTTAAATCTTTTAAAATTGCTTGATTCTCTCTATATTTTGTGTGTATTTCTACTACGCATCCAGTTTTGCTTCGTATTTTCAGAATTCATGTTCCCTCATCACTGCCAACAGTTTGGGGTAGGCTTTTATGTTGTGTGTCGAGTATTGATGTGTTGCTTTCTGCCTATCCCATTTTGAATTGCATTGAGTGTTTGCTGTTGCTGTGTGTGTGCGTTCCCCTTTTTACGTACGCATTACGCGTGCCGTTTCCCCAATAGCATATCCGTTTCCTCTCTCTTTACAAAACTGTACTGCAGTAGTGTATGTTTCTATGCAGGGGAAATATCATGGATCGATAATGAGAGATGACTGTAGAGTTTTTCTTTTTAATAAAATTTACTGTATCAGAGTTTATCGTGACATTCTTCCACTCCACCTGAACACAATTAAATCAGCACAATTTACTCCCTTCTCTCCCAGTTGTGATAAAAAGCGATTGTTTTGGTATTCTATACAGTTAGTAGTGTGTTGCCAAGAAGAGCTTTTTTCTTTTGGAGAGATACAGTATAAAAATGAAAAAGACCTGACATGACACGAAAAGACACACACCGGGACGAAAAAAAACCGTCCCTCCACAAAACAACTGACATTGTTACAATCGAAAGCGCGGATACGTGCACGGAATTTTGCTTGTAGTAGCAGCTTTATCCAAAAATGGACAATTTCAATCATCAATTTTTATTTATTTTTTTATTATATTGCAATTTTGAAACAAGTTTTAAGCAGATAGAGAGAAAGAGAGAGTGGAATGTTTCGCTGAAATATTTATTGCAAACATTGGCATCATAGAGGATGGTGTGGCTAAATGCCAAAATGTTGCATACTTCCTTAACACTCACTCATACCGATAAATCATATCGTGTAAAACATTGAATTTTAAAATTAACGTTAATATCTCTTAATGTCATAGTCCTTTTTATTCTCATTTCTTGGAGGTTTTTTTTTCTTCTTCTCTAAGAAAGAGAGCAACCTTTCAAGTGTGCCAGCTTTAATAATAATCAAGGACGATTTGAAACCGTATAAAAATTAAACTTTCAGCAAGACAGCGAATTTAATTTTGCAGAGATATCTACAATCCGATTTAAAGAGAATCTTCTCTCTTATTATCATCATCATTATTATTATTATTATTACACAGTCCAACTGTCTGCATTCTGCAAATTGAAATAAATCGACTGTGTAGTGGTAGTAACTGGTTGTAGAGAGATTTTCGAGTTAAAACAGCGAACAACTTACTGATGCTACAAAAAACTGAAGTGGAGAGAAGTATACAGTATGCTGCAACAAAGTAGGTACATAGGGGAAAAAACATCAACCCTACCCACTCTCATAGCTTTCACGTCAAGTTGTTTTATGGAATGTATTCCGCTCTTTGTCTGATACGTCAAGAACACCCACTAGGAATGGGTGAGGGTCAACAATCATACATTTTTGGTTGCTCAGTTTCTCTTTATCTCGTTATAACTCATATGAAAGTGTGTGTGGCGCCTATTTGGTTGCAGCACACTGTATAGATGGCTGAGACACGTTGTTAGGATTTCAAATAAAATCGATGATTGACATAATCTACGACTAACAGAGACGTTATTGATGATGTTTTTGTTGAAATAACAGCTTCACGAATAGTATTTTTAACCAATTAATTAAGAAAAACCACAATACTTGGAGTTTACTTTAAAACTTAAAACTTTGTTGGATTTATTGAGAAAATTTCAAAATCTTCTACTAGGAGAAGAAGATTACACAGAAGATAAATTCTCTTGGTCTAATCCATGTCGTTGTATATATTTTATGCCACCACTGAATTAAAACAAGACTTAAGTAGTTTGTTGTAATTACTACAAAATACAAGTTACAATCAGCGATTAGGTCTCTTTGAATAGCAACAAAAAGAAAAACCAACCTACCACACACAAAGTTTACTTCTTTTTTATTTTATTTATTTATTGGTTTGTAGAAAGTTCGATTGCAAAGACTACGGTCACTTTCCAATTATGAAAAACTTTGATGATTAATGACGATATTAATCAACTTACAATCACATTTACAATTGTTTGAAAACGAAATCGAAATTCCCCCAAACTGTGGTTGTAATTTATCAATCCACATTGAAAACTACAGTTTTATTTTTATTATTATTGGAGCTATATTGAACCTGAAGTTGTTCAGTTTTACATAAACTTGATCGATGTGGTGTGTGTGCTGCTTAATAAAAACTGTTGAAGCATCAACTCTTTTCTCCATACAGAGCAGCAGGGTTAACTTTCCACCGAAATTCTCTTCTGACCCGTAACATACCAATATTTCATCAATACACATGAATGGTGAATTTTTCTATTTTCCAACGGATACAGAGTAAGAAGTAAATCAACCAACAAGCCACATTTATACTCTAGAGGAGTCAGGAGGAGAGTGAGGGAGGTCATCGTCGACGTCTATATTTTATTGTTTTACAAATAATAAAAGAATTTCGGATGAGAAGAGACGCGACTCTACCCCTATACACAAATCTATTTTTTGCTGTTGCTGCGGGTCTATGTGGAATTAAATTCTTTTTCCCTTTTCTTTATGTTTTGGGGTGGTTGTGTCGTAATTGACAAATAATTTTAGAGAAAGTAAATGTCACGCCCACGAGCGGATCCAATGGGAAAATGATTGTAGCGGTGGTCGTGGAGACGACGTCGTCGTCGGCGTCGGCGGCGAACGATAACAGCAGCTATCTCTTCTATCTACAATGTTTTCATTTGAATCATTGAATAATTGAACGATTTTTAAGTTGAAATTATTTATTCTTTTTGTAAAGAAGGTTGTATTAAATAATTCGTCACAATTTTGTGGTGTATAATTAATAATAACGATAATCTCAGGGGATTTAAAGCTATTTTTCTCCTTAATAAAGGCACGGATTGTCATAATCATCCTTCATTAGGATTGCCTGATTAATAAGGGGAGTAGAGTAAGTTGCTGTGTTCAAAAAAAGATAACTAAAGAGGGTGGCAGTCTGTATAAAGACCACTAAAGCTCTGTTTACAATTGTGCGTGGTCCAGCTTGCACTCTCAATTCTTCATGTGTCAAAGTCATAATTTCGTAAAGGATGCTGTTCTACTTCTAGGCTAAAAGCAGCATAACCGCAATAAAGGTTTATCTGTCCTGAAATTTTGCGATAGCTTCTAGCCATGTCTTTGAAATTTCAGTTGGCCTACGTTGTTTTGCATTGTGCGGGGTTTAATGCAAGGCATGCGCCAAGCACTTGCGCCGTTGTCTAACTGGAAAGTATTCTAGTGCAAACGTGCCCTAAGAATTTTTCCATTGATGATGCGCTGATTTTGATGGCCCAGAGTAATGAGTAGATTTGTACTGAAGATTCTTGTGCTATTCAGACATAATATAAGCAATATGTATGTATTTCATATACGCTATAAGAAAAGAGGAAGTAATAATCATTTTTAACCGTATCTTTTCGCTTATAGTTTCTATTTTTTGTTTTTCCGTAACAACAAAAATATTAAAGTGTCTTGTAGAAATAATGCATTTTTATGATAGTAGTAGAGGAGAGAGTGTATGAACTTTTAATGCATAAGTTCATGGAACGCTTCAAGATATATCCATTAAAGTGGTTTTTTCGAGATGTTTTCATTAAAACTTCTAGTTTATAATTGAGACGTAATTATTTTGTTTTTTAATGATTTTATCAAATTAATTTGTGTTATAATTTGGAAATTCTAATAAAAGCAAGATAATGATCAATTATGTATTTGAGAAACGTCCACCTACTTCGTTTAATTTCCACTAATACCAGGTGATTCAAAATTTATATAAAATCTAACAAACTACGGTGATTTGGGAAGAAATAGAGTTAACTCACACAAAATGACCAGATTTTAATCCTTCTTCCATTGATAATTCTAATCTCGGCTAAGAAGAAGAGATCGCATTCTTATCTGTTGTTGTTAATCCCTATATTCTTCTGATGTGTATTTATCAGTAAAAATGCTAGGGATATTTGCCAAAGACTCTCATTTACATAGCCGATTATAAGGCTTACATTGCAATATAAAACAGATGCAAAACTCTGGCTTAACGCGCTACTTACTTATTACCACAATTTACGACTAGGACCCGGCTGTGTTGTGAAAACGAGGAGCTATGGAACCAGAACGTGCATCAGCTTCTCAATAGCCTCTTTATCTCTTATAGTATCCACCGATTCTTTTTGTATTGTTTTAAGTTTACTGATTACAGATGAGAGTTGTGTGTAGATATTGCATTTATTCCTCCTCTACTGTGTTGATAAATTGTTTGGAGAGGAGTTAATTTCGTTTTACAAGCAGGTGATAATGTTGACTTTTTTCTATAGTTTATTACTAATTGTATATTAAAGGATGTTTAAAATTAACAGTCCCAATGCGACGACTAGTCTTCTTCTTCTTCTTCTTCGTCTCGACTTCTAGTTTTAAATTAATAAGAGAAGAGTGTATTAAGAATAAATTTTCGTTTCGTTATTCATTCTCTAAGGCTGTATATTACAACTCTACTGGCTATTATAACTTGAATTATTAGGAACGTTAATTATCTGAGTTTTATTAAATAGATGGGATTCTTGTACCGAAGATATAAGCGGCTCTCTCGCATCTTTCTCTCCTCCATCTCGTCTTATTGTTAGACTACTATTCATTAATGAATTATTATTTGTAATTCTTCGAAGTTGTTAGAATCTTAATTTTTGGGTACTTTTTTTGAAAATATCTACCCTAAAGAATAGAAGAAGGGGAGAAGAAAACTAATTTAGTTCCTGTAATATTTCTCCTCCTTGCGGCATCATCATCGAATCTTCTCTTTACATTGGAAATTTTCCTATAATTGAATATTGATGAAATTAAATTGGGTCAAATTGGAAACTGTTTTCAATTTCCACCGGAAATTCATTGAATCATGTACTGCACAGTAGAGAACACGTTTTTTATTATTATAGATATACGAGAAAATTCTAAATCATCTCCCCGAATAATTAATCTGATTGAAAATAGAAATTGAAATTTCAATCATATGGAGAAAAGCCTCTTTTGTATACTTATTATTGCTTCTCCCTTATCCAATTAGATAAGTCTTGAGGTAAAAGTAGCGGTAAGCAATAAGTACCAATAGTCTGATGCGTTACAGTGCGTTTCTACAGTCTGTTTGTTGGGAAATTGTCCAGTTTATGGCAGCACATCTTTTGCCTCTTCTACACGATATTATCCACAATGTAACTCGGTGGTAATGAACTTGTCGTCCAGTATTGATTGATTATTGACTACCGTAACGTTTAGTGTCCATACAGAGGTAAACATTCAATTCTCCATTTTTGCCAACTAAAAGCTCTCTTTATAATAGTCTCTTGTGGTTGTTGCTGCTAACTTAGTTATCTCTTTAAGGGGTCATTTTCTACTTGTGCTCCTCGTCTAGTCTGGTCCGTTTATTTTTTGCATCAACATCTACTTACGTTTTATTAGTTTTTTGCGCTATTTTCAGCATTATTCGTATAGAATGAAGAGAGAATACCGATGAAACACTACAAAAATTACGTAATTTAAGTATCCATTTAAGCCCCATTATTCCTCACAATTGTCTCTGCAATGGAACTATAGCAAAAAACTTGATGATATTCAGCACCAGCTATCCTAATACGTTAAAGCCAAAAGACTCGAACAACGACTTGAATATAGCCAGTAGAGAAGCTTTTAATTATAAGTTAAACTCACAGTGAATGATCCGAATACTACCTTATATCATCATGTATAATCCTCGCATCTTCTTCAAGAGACGAACGACCAGTCAGCTCCAAGTTGAACAACAACAACGACGACGACAAAAAAAAAGCAGCGGATTCTATTAGATTACGACTAATTTGAATTATTGCAACCAGTTTTGAATACTAGCAACACAACCACCTTTTTTTGGGTCTTTTATTGTTGTAATGATTGTTATTTCCATGCAATTACATTTCCAATTACAATTATCTGTGATGTTTCATCTGTATTTTGGCGAAACAACCAACAAGAGGTTGTATAACTTCAAGATACAATCATCTGTATATCGGTTGTTTGTTGTTGTTGTTGTTGTTAATAGTTGCTTTTATTCATATTTAGATATTATTTATTAATAATTTATATCCGTAAAGATAATATTATCTTTATAATTGCAATGTTTATAGGTTATTGACTGATGGTTTCAAGTTTGTTTTTTATAATTGTTCCCCCGCCATTACAGTCACTAATATGATGATAATAAACGTTTATAGTGATTAGAATAATAATTAGTTATAAACATAAATAAACGCCTATTATTGTTAATAATAATTTCGCTGTATTGTCTTCGAAGAATTTTATAGTA
>JAZBGY010000091.1:0-55601 GCA_037414755.1 Lydus trimaculatus | reverse complement strand
TGGTGACTTAATATGCACGACCTTGTTTATGTTAATCTATTTATTATTATTTTTAAATTGTTATTATTCACGAGAAAATCTGCAAAACAACAGATAACATTTTTTTTTGGATTCTGTACAAGTTTGGATCATCATCTCGATTTTCTCTATAGTACTACACTCACAAAACGATCGAGATCTTGATTGAGATCTAGACTTATCTGGAATTTCAATAAATCATGTACTGTTTAAAGGTGTGTCGTAATATTCGTGTTGTTACATTTACCAGTAACATTGCATTTTAAATCATATAAACCAACAATGTTGTTGTTGTTATTATTGTTGTTAATGTTGTATGTTGATCTGCTGTCCCACATCAGCATAAATCGTAATACAACATACATTTTAATGTATCGAAAAATCCATCTTGACTTATGTTTAAAACGTGGGTTAAACAACACACACACACATCACCATGTATGGTAACCTGGGGGACTAGAGTTTGTATTATTATTATTTGAACATATAAAACGGATTTTAGTCTTCAATCATAATGTCTTCAATTAGTCTTTCATTTATTCAATAAATTTCATTATCTGATTAAGGAATTATTGCGTAATTTCGTTTTAATAATAAAATCGACCTTATTTTTGTGTATTGTTGTTTATATGGTAGAGATAGCGTAATTTTTCGTGTTTTGTGTTGTTTATTTTTTTTTAGTGAAAGGCAACAATTTTACAGAAAACGATTAATTACAATTTTAAACTAATTAAAAACGACTTTGGAATAGTAGCAGGTCGACAACAACGACAAGGTTTCCACAGTTATTATCAAATTATTGATTAGCTACAGGCGATTTTATAATCTTTCTAAAAGATATGATTTGTTGTTGTTATGAACAACAACAACAATTCCTCTTTAATTGTAGAAATCAACACCTTATTGTATTTGTTGTTTTGACCCAAATTACCATTAGTGATTCTTCTAATTGAACATGGATTTGCTTTTATCAAATGTAAACTTCTAGAGTAATTGAATCTTGGTGTTTTTTTGTTTTGTTTTTTGTTCGTTAATTAACGATTAACAATATCGATAATTAGTTTGTTTAATCATTGGAAGTTTTAAAAATAAATACGTCGTTATCGTCGTCGTCTCTACCAATTTTACTGCACTTGTGCGAATCCTCAATATAGAGCATTGTGTCGATGGTTAGGGTTTGTGTGTTGTTGCAGTTTAGATAGGGGTAGGTTTACAACTGAATCAATAACTTTGGCTTTCCTATGCGTCACCATTTACCACCACCACCATTATATAAAAGGGCTTCCAAGTTTTTTTGTTGAATCATTCAAATACCCAACAACAAAACAACACTTCTCTATCAATTATTGGAAATATTTTACGTAACGATTTTTCTGTCTTTTTTAAACGATTTCATAATGATTTTTATTATTAATGATGTTGTTGTTATTTGTTTAACATTACAAGAAAGGTCACCGAAATTTCAATATCTCGATATTATTGACATGAAGAATCTACACATAGACATATATGTTAATTTCAACTGTATACTTGTAAAACAAGCATGAAGCTTGTTTATAATCAAAAGAGAGGATGATGTGTTGGTTTAGTACCAAATAAGTAAACTTGGGGTAGTTTACACACAGGTGCAAACAAGCCGTCAGGGACACACAACAGATAACTCTCCTCGTTTTTTTTTTTCTGTTTCGGTACAGACAACATTAAATAAAAGGGGCACAGACGAGCACAACTGTGTGTGTTTTTTTCGAGAATCATCTTAATTCTGCTTCAAATTCCTATGAATAGCAACAATTAATCACAATTATCGTTCTTAAGGGTTGATGGAGGATATTTCAATTACAATAAAACACTTCTTAAGGGTAGAGACGAATTCGGTCGTTTTAGAATAATTCTCTACCCTTATCTGTTATAATTTAAAACATTCCCCTATTATTTCTGTAGTTGAAAGGCCTATTTCAACCACCTGCAGTTTTCTCGAAATTAATTAATAGCAGAAGCAACTAATTATGTGTGTTTGTTGTTTTTATAATCGAAAAATCGCTGATTTAATTATAGGTAATGTAGGTGGGGAAAATTGTGTGTGTGTTATCCATATACCAGGTGCAACCAAATTAATTTATATTTCGGATAGGTACCAGTAGGTTTTTTTTTTGTTAGTAGTGCGCCCCACCTGCTATATTTTAGCATAACTATTTTTTTCGTTGTTGATAATTGTTTAAACATCTGCACTTTTAAACAATCTTAATATGCAATTTATCGTCCATACTTCCTGTGTAACACCAATTGGGGGGGAATATTGAATTTTTTTTTTTTTTTGTATTACTTCAAATACATTATTCATCAGATTATCTCTTGCTTGGTGCTACCTACACGAATTTATTTCAACAATGACCCACATTTTTGTTTGTTTGTTTTTTTTGTCTTAATTAAATTCACAATTTATGTTTGTTTTGTTGTTGGTGTTGTTGTCGGTACAGGTAAGAGTTTTCTTTGTTTCAAGAAATTTTGGCATCAAATCGAAATTTTTAAGTTAATTTTGGATCAAATACGAATGATTTATATGCAAGTTCTTCCATATTATTTTTTTTAATTTCTTTTCAAAAATTGTTATTTTTTCGTTGTAAACATAGCCTAGTTTAGAGAAATCAGAGGTCAATAAACTCGACATTTTTAACAACAAATTTGATAAATATTAGTAATGTTGTTGTTGTTGGTATTGGATAGTGCCCAATTCAGTTCAGGCCAATTACCTACACGATCCTTGTCAAGTGTGTTGATGATTCGTTAAATTCTTTTGAATCATAATTGGCACAAATCGGATTATTAAACGATTATTTCTTGTTCTTCCAACTATTCTTTAATATTTAAGTGATGTTCTATAAAAATCGTGATCTCGATCCTTATCTCTCAGTTTTACAGGCTAAACCAATAACCTTGTCAAGTTTGTTGATGTTTCGTTTAATTTTTTGAATTATAATTGCCACAAATCGAACGATTATTTCTTGTGCTTGAATTAATCTTTAGTAGTAAAGTGATATTCTATAGAAATCGTGATCTCGATCCACATCTCTCAATTTTTACAATCGTTGATCATCATTAAGTGTGATCAAGAGCGTTTAGCGAAAGCGTACTTTAAGTGTTGCTTATACTGAACAAAGGAATTCGGTTTTATAGGGTGATCCAAATGCACTAAATGCTTTCTTGAATCATGAAACTCTTCTACTAGAAGTCTATTAAGATATCCTCATAGAATTGGAGATGAAAAATTCAGTTTCTCAGTTGGTAAAACGCTGATTTTTGCACTTTTCTTTCATCGCGACATATATTGATATTTCTCAATACTATTGAGAATTGGTAATATGAAAGGGATTGGTGGATGTTTTATTGCCCATATGTTGTCCCAACAACTCTACAATATAAACTTTACGATATATATTGATATGTTCGAGTTGAGTAAGCTCTCTCAATTACTTCAATTATTCATAAGTTAAGTTGGAAAAGTGACACGTTTTATTACGTTTTTGCCCATCTAGTCGTGTGTTGTCCATCTGTCTATCCTATCTATCTACGTAGAAATTACACACAGATGGCCAATAATATTTGAACGCTTTTTTTCGTGTTTTAACTGTTGTCCGACAAGATGATTGAAAAAATATGGTCATCGGACAGAGTGATATTGAAGAAAAACAGTCTCGAATTGTGTGTATGTGTGCAGTTTTACGGTATTTTCACCATAACAGTTCTCTTGAGTATACTCCATCTATTTTGATTTGATCAACCTGACTAGATCAAAAGAAAACTGCTATTACAACAGTGTTATTGTATTATTGTAGAGCGAATATCATATGCTACCTTATAGCTCTATCTACCTACCTGCTTGCTTTTGTAGAATTTGTTCACCTGCTTGACTTCAGGCACTTTATATTCTGAAATAACAACAAACACACACAACACACTATTTTAATTCTCTGTTGCATTGCTTAATATTCTATGTTAATAATAATACTAAAAATAACCAGTCAATGACCGCTCTCTCTTACTTAACACCACACGCAAGATTTTCAAAACACCTTTCTTAAGAAAATCTCATTATTAATTCTAAAAGTTAATTAACTGAATATGTTTAAATTTGGTATGTGTGAGTGTGTGCCTCTATTGCTGCTGCTGTGCTGCTCTTTTGTAATCTGGTGTCCTTCAAATCGGCCCCTTTCAAATTATTCTTGTATTTTTATTTCATTGTGTGTTTTCTGTGTGTGTAATGGATTTTAAAAATACTGGAAACTCTCCAGAAATTCCAAAATCCATTAAACAAAGACGATTTTGTTGTTCTAAAAGTCGACATGATAGTTTTTTTTTTTGTTAAAAACGAGATGTAGCAATAAATTTTCATCAAAAAAAAAGTTATAAACAATTCTATTAGTTTTGTTGTTGCTTCTTTTTTTTTGCAAATTTATTCGAGAAAATTATTTGTAAACAAGTCTACAGAGATGTCTACGTGATGTTGGACACATGCGGTTTTTAATCATCTTAATGTTCATTTAAATAGTTTTTATATTATTTTTTATAATGATTTGCTATAATTAAATAAACTCGTTTATCAAAATTACTGTTATTACGCTCGTCCTTGATGCTTAAAATAACCAAAATCACCACCCTCTTCTCTATTGTTTAAATCAAAGTATATCCGCTGTGTATTGTTGTCCGCCAAGCTCAGCAAACTGCCGATCCGACCGCCCGATTCGAATTTGGAACAACTTCTTGCCGCGCAGTCGCGTTCATGTACGGGTCCTTCGAGTCGGACGCAGATGCGTTCGTGTCGGACGTTTTTTTAAATCGTTTGATTTTCTAATATTGTAATCTCAATTTTTTTGTTAATGAAACGAAAAACTGTAATTAAGCGAGAACGGTAACGAATTTCTGTGATGGACATATTTAAAATCGTTCGATTCCAATTAGGAATTTCTTTGTAAAACTTTTAAAAAAAAATAACGTCTGGTATTTTCTTGGAAAGTTGTTTTTTTGGTGCGCTAAATTAACCAACAGCAGTCACTACGATGCTGAAGTTTGACAAACTATTTAAATGTTTGTAAAAGTCTAAATTTGATGCTTTTTTTCGCGTTGTGTTCATTTTCTCTATTTTCCAAGACTACTGTGCGTTCTTCTGGAAATTGCTTTAGTACGGCGCCGGTAGTAGAGGAGAGAGAGAGAGAGGAGCATTATCCGATACATCCTATCTTGACATTCAATTTATTTATTTACTTGCAATTTCTCTTGTATATACACCCTACATGTATAGAGATATGATTAAAAAACGAATATATGAAAAACAGACATTTTAGTGGATTCTCTTGAATATCTAAAAAACCCCAGGAGAACAACGTAATCTATAAACTGATACCTGGCAGTGGTTAAATAAAACAAAACAAAAATCACCGAAAGTACGATGTACGAATAGAATTTCGATATTTGTTTAGAGGAAGGTAATGGAATTCTTGTATTAGAAAGACATTGTGTGACATCTTCTGTGTTGTTACATAAATGTAACTATAGGCGGCTTTTCCTCATAGTTGTGTGTGTAATAGAAATACATCCTTCTATCCTAGCGACTCTAGAACAATAGTTGTTTTCGCGCTTTGTTGTGGTTCTTTTACAAGAAGGGTGGTGGTGTCTCTTGTTGTTATTCTCCCAATGAAGATGTTCCATAATACTAGAACATTATACAAATAGCTACTAAACGGTTAAGGCTCATTTACATGCGCGCGCGCCGTAAACTGTGTTCAATTGCAAATCACGTCAGATCATGCAGCATTGTACAGTTTTCGCCTTTACAGATAATTTATGTGTATTGTCAAAATTTCCAGATGACATTTGAATTGTGGCCAAGGTTTCTCTGTTTCTTCCCTAACGCAAAAGTTTTAACCGTCTTTCAAGGATATCCTGTTTATTTTTCTTTGCGCGACTTTTGTAGAATTTCGTTTTGTTAATAATAGAAACCAGTCTCTTTACATTGCTTTTTCAATTGTTGTAAGTCCATACAATCAACAACAACAACAATAACAACAACAAAGTTGTGCACATATCCCAACTACAATCTTCTATTGTTATTCATGTCTAGTTTTGTTGTTAAAAACTCAATAAAGTGCACATCATGTCTCATGATCTCTCTCCTTATTATTTGAAGTTGTAAAGTCCGTACATAAAATGGAATTGTTTATTAAATTACCAACCATTTAGACAACATTATCTTGATCGTTTTCTATACATAATATATAAAACTCTTCTACCGTTATATATATCGGTGATGATGATGGGTTGAAAAAAGAAAATTCATATATTTTCCATAGACAGAACAGAGATAGATAGATTTGTCGTCTAATGGTCTAGTTACACGTTTGATTGTCATTAATTTTTATTGAATATGACAACAAATTTTTATAACCACATCATTATTGGCTTTAACTGACAGCAGACTTTATGGCTGATTATGATCAGTTTATCCCAACTTCATTTTTAATGACACCAAAATATGTTATTGTTGGGCTAACATAAATCATATTTTTATTATTTGATCGATGATACATCTCGACTTTTAACTTACGAAAATACGTTTTCTCTCTTATTAACAACAATAATTATTTATTTGTCAGGAAATCCTTCATACGTGAAATAATTAATTGATGATTTCTTTCCCCAAACTCTTCTCACTCTAGTGTAGAGCATCAATTCAATTTCTCTCTTATTTAATAATAATAATAAAGTTTATTTTCGAATAAAAGCCTGGGATTTGTAGAAGAGTCAATTGAATTTGAAAATAATTTAAGCTACTTGTATTTGATTGTTGTTGTAGTGAATATAAAGGTTTTTTTTGCTGTGTTTTGGCTTATTGAATCGTAAAAGCGATTTTATTCAACCTCAATTTTATTATTAGCCGAATATACAGTGTGTAGGTGGTGTTCTAGTCACATTAATTCCACATTGTTTCGTACAATTCTCAATAATGTATAGTTGTGACGATGACTTAAGAGATCTGAGTAGTAAAATTAGGTCACACTGATTCTTCTTTGATATCGAATCTATTGTGATGTAATTTTACTATTTAAGTCAACGTAGCGCGACTCTAATGCTCTAACTGGATAAAAAATTTAGCAATTTGTTGTTGGATTTCCTAATTTTCCATTAGTGTCAATTTATGGTTATTTAAACAAAAAATTATCGAAATTGTGAGAATTCTATAGTTTTTAGGCTAAAATCAGATGAAGACATTGATAGAAATGTTATTTCAGTCAAATTTTTGTTAGCAAATCAAACACCTGTAGATTTGTGTTATTATTCTGAAAACAATGCCCACTTTCACCGCTTCAACTACACTAACCCCGTATTAACGCTATTTAGTAAATTCGTAACATCAACCTAAAACAATGGCGTTAACGACAGAAAGTGGGTATAATTGTTGAAAAACTACTAAACAAATTGTTAGAATTAGACTTTAAAATAAACGTGGAGCCTTTTTTACTATTTTGCTTGTAAAATAAATCACAAATATTATGCATAGACGGTTAATGAGTAGAAAGTAGTGTACTACTGCTGATGCTGCTTGCTAGACACTCAAAACACACACATAACATTCTCTCAACTCCTTTGAACACGATCCTGCCATTACATCTAACTGCTAACTGTCTATATTAGACTCCCTCAGGTAATTACATGTGGAGATTTGCATATCATCGCGGGTTTTACTGAAATGAACAAATGGTTCTCTCACTCCCTCTCTCTGTGTGTGTGTGTGTATGTATGTGTGTTTTGTCTGTATAGATGTTTACTCGAGAGAGTTTGAAGAGATCATCTCTTGTGTCTCTATCATACTGGAAAAAGTCGTCTCTCTTAAAACTCACATTTTCCATTTCTAACATTATTATTTAAAAGATGAATTGTTTAAACATAATCCGTATCTATGCAAATGATCCAAGATATCATAATTACTTTTTTATCATAGTAATAGTATGATTTTCCAGTTTCACTAACTAATTTGAGAACTTTACTACTACGGTTGCAGTTCTCTAATATTAGAAATTGCACCATAAAATTTTCATCCATCAAGTCGAAACTTTTGGAAAAATTTGTAAATTATCACGTTCTTTAATGATAGTAGTAGTAGGGGGTCGATAATAACAAAAATCCACTGTGTCTCTTATTAAACATTAAATATACGGCTGTAAAATGGTAAACGACTTCACTTTAGTAGAAGGAAGGAAGGAAGGGTTAGTTGTAGTAGAGTTACCACATCAAGTAGAGGCTTAAGGGATGTGAATTTTAATGAACGACCAGGAAGTTGTCACGTGATGTGGCAATATCTATTCATTATAATGGTAGTTTGCGTTGTATTTATACTATACATATATAGAACATGGTAAAGGGGAATATTACGCTATATTTATTACCATTGGATGGATGGTTGGTGATAGTAGTAGTTTGGATCCTTCTGGACATGACGGCTGTCATTTATATGAATTTACATTTAATATACAACACAGACACATTAATTCAAATACGACAGTTGTTGATGTTACCTGTTAAAATATAAAAAAATAATAAACAACGAAAAAATCAATAAGTTTATTCTTGTTGTCGTGTTTTTGGAGAAAAATGAACACGAAAAACATCGAAAGTTTTAAAGTTACTTTAGCTGATAAAGAGAGTTAACTTTATATACTAACTAGCCATGCATCAATCTATGTTTAATTAGTTTTGAGAAGTTGGTAATGCCATCGGGGAGAAACACCAACCAACCACCATTGTCTATGTTTTGAATTCGCTCGATGTTTACTATACAAGAACCCCGTTTGGCAGTTCTCCAATTATCATCGAATTGTTTTTGTTTAATTATATGATTTGAGTAAATAGTAGAATTTCGCACGACAAACTATAAAATGGACAGATTAAGGTAACAAGACAACATCTGTCTTCGTGTTAAGGCGCGTCTCCACACGGACACATTTAGCCGGCAACGCTTGCAACACTATTTGCGGATACTGTCTCGTGTGTATTTTGTTTCGCGTAGTTGACAAGTATTCGCCACGCAACAAATTAACTAACATTGCTTTGATGTTTATTCATTTACCGCTCTCGCATGGAACAGATTGCAGGCGTTGGCTTAATTGCTCGGACACATGGGCAGCTCTCGAAACTGCTGACTTGCGTTGCAACGCGAGAAATTTGATACAGGCCGGTGTGGAGACGCACCCTAATGTGAGTGCACTATTTTCATTTATCTCTCTCCACCTCACATCACATTTCGTCTTTAAAGTTAATAAAAGAGTAGATTTAAACTGTTATTAGAAAATTCGCTATTATTTATTGGTACAATTTGTGAAAACAACAGACGTAGACTATAGTGGAAATTGATTTGTCGAATGTCGAGACAAGCTTATTATTCACAAATCGGATTACAATTACACCTACATTTGTTGGCTGGCCAGAACTAGAGCCGGGACTGCCTGCCTCACCTTTACCCGTAGGCTTGAATTTTTTATTTACAACCATAATTGCATTAATATTTGATTAGATGTATTGATGATGATGATGATGATAATGACTTTCCTTTTAAAGATTAATAATTGTATTGCAACAATAAGGAAATTTGTAAATGAAAAGTAGCAGCATGGCATAAAAATTAATGATCAATTTATAAGATTACCGGGTCTTATCTGTCAATCATATGTATGTATTATCAAAATTCTCTAATCTATTAATAAATTACAAACGGCTTTATAATCACTGAATTATTGCGTGATCATACTAGTTAATTAAGAAGTTGTATTGGCTTGTCAAAAATTCATTTCTTTTTTGTTGTTGTTGTTGTTGTTTGCCCCCACCGTATATTATTCATACAAGAAACAACAAGGGTTAATTGTAGAATAATTTCTATAAATATCATCGTATTCTACATAATAAAGCATGTTATCGTCATCTCGATCTTTATTGTGTCGTTGGTGTGGCTTTATATTGAAGACTTTGATTTTGATCGCTTAGTGGTTGATTAAAGGTGCACTTAATTCTAGTGGATTTTCTTGTACACGACTTTATTATTTTGTAAATTGATCAATGATATCACTATTTACTTGTACGATGATGAAGAAGCATACTTTAGCTGTTAACTTTGCTATCTTGACACGGTCTAGCGAATACAATGCGACGCCAGGCATTTAGTGAAACATCACGGTATATCGGCGTCGCTTGTAAATTTAACTTCTTATCAACCAACCGTACTAGATAGAAAGAGATAGATAGAGTTGTGTGTATATTGTTATATTGTGGTTTATTCATTTATCTACCCAGGAACGTACAACAAATTCAATGATGTCGTCCTCATATTTCTGTCTACATTTCATAAAATTGTACTTTGGTAGAATTTACGGTTTTTGTCGTACAATTAAAATGAACGATTTTACCTAAAATATAAGACCGACGACGCCTGTATTTGGTAAAGCTTTCAGCTGAATAATAGTGTCTTTCAATTAGTTGGCAATATTATTTAGTGTTTTGTTGGGGGTAGAGAGAGAGGTATGTATACGTACATATCTAATGAAAGCTCATTCAGTTTACATTTCAGTTTAATTCAGTCAGTATACAAACATTGGAAAAACAAATACACTAGAATCTATCACAATATACCTACATATAATCTTTGTTGGAAATCGGGTAAGCAAACAATGAACAAAAAAGAGAGAGCTTTCTCTGTACTGCTACACACAGTTTAGGCGGTCATTGACGTATATTTGTACAGTTAGTAAAAAGCTCTCAAACTCCAATTTCTTCTAATCACTCAAGTCCGATTTATCACCATGTAAATAATGTAGACGTTTTTCGACAATTTCCAGTTATAATACAGAAGAAACAACACAAACCAGACGAAGATTGTTTAAATTTTCATAGAATTTTCAGTAGTTGTGCATAGCATGGTGTGGCATAAAGGTCGAAATGTCATTTATTCACTCCAAATTCAACGTGTCAAGTTGTAAATTACATAATTATTAGAACAATTCCAGTTTAAACTTGATTAACTATATCGATTTCGTCTGGTATAGTAGTTTTAATAGTGGATTGGGGAGGTGGTCTAAATGAAACATTATAAATTTATTATTAGGGTTTTTAGATTCAATGTACGGAAAATACGGCTGTTAGCGACAGCTGAATGACGAGATGTACGATGCTATCAACAATGTCGTCAACCATAGTGCAGCTTTTTAATAACAATATATTTTATCATGAAAAGAAAATGTCGCTACCATACTTATATAAGCCATTACATCAGCTACTACGATTACTACCGTTTTGTTCAAATTTAAAACCATCCCTATGTTGGTCGTGAAAACGATAGAGAAAAATCGACGACTAATTCAAGGAATTGTCGACGAAAATAAAAACGTCGTTGGCAAGTGCGATGTTTGTGTCTTTCTATCCAGATTTATGAGGTGATTTGTAGCGTTTCGTCAACTTTTTATCGATAGCTTAACGATAATTTGATATTTAACAGTATAGTCGCTACGGTCACAATCAAATTCTTCTATTGTGACTAATTTTACTACTTAAATCAGATGTCTTAAGTCACCGTAGCGACTATACGTACGAAATTTATTTTTATAATCAAGGCGGAGAAGAAAGAAGGGGTTCTTCGTAACGACCATCCCATAGATTTTCACAGTTATTATCGGAGATAAAATTGAAAAAATCGTCGATTAAGCAACATTTCTCTCAATCTAGATAGATAGATAACTGTTGATTTAATAACCGGCCATCAGATTAAGGTTGTAGTGTTATTTTTGTTGTCCACATTATAAAAATAGATAGAAGAACTGGCTCTACTGCCTCAACAAAGTTTAGAGAAAGATACAAGGTTAGAACTATTGCATTATGTAGACATGTAGACCATTTATGAGAGAAAGCAGCTTCTCTTCTATCTATCTATCTTCATTTTATATATCGATCGTTGTTTGTTTGTGTTAAAAATTAATAAAGTCAATGACATTATTTGCATTATAAAGTAAGATATCAGGTCAAGAAATACTGATACACTTTTTCTTCATATTCCTTCTTATCATCAAGACAATTTTGTTTTTTTTATGAAAATCGAGGTCTTTGTAATTGAAACAATTTGTTGAATAATTACAACAATAAAAAAAACATGTGGTGTTAAATAAACGTACAAGCTTGGTTGTATGCTTGTTTGGTTGGTGAGTGATGATGGAAGAAGAAGAAAGAAAGGTTCGTCGAACTAAAAACTAGAAAGAGCAAATACGTGTAGATAACTGTTTATAACGAAAGAGCCTTAACAGATTCTCATTAAATGTGTTGTTTGTTTTTCTTCTTTATTAATAATTTTCTTTTAACGAATTTTCTTCAATTATCCTCATATTACAACAGCTACTGGTATATGTTGTGTGTATAATGTAGATATAATACGATTTAACTGTCTACAATGGAATTGTTTCGTCTGTTGTCTAATTAAATCCATATAATCTTGGAGTTGATTCAAGTATTTTGTATGTCTGTAATAATAATTTGTTCTAAACTACATCCGCGTTTTCTTCTCTCCTTCGTAATTCCAACTGAGCCAAATTAAAATCAGACTTGGTAGATTTATCGGTGTTGTGTTTTTTAAAAAAGTATACGTAAAGGGTTAAAAAAGGAAATTGTTAGTTAATTGCTAAAATTATTGGAAATATAACGAAAAATTCCCAATCGTTTTTAAAGGGGAACACAGATATTTCATCTCAAATCCGTTCAATGTTGCTACTACTAAGGTTTCAACGGTAAATATTTGAATAACAGGAGAAATCTGTGTGTTGGTGTATGTGTGGTATATCCGAAGAGATTTGGGATTTGGAATTCTTAACTAGCCCCAATGGTCAAATACAAATTGATATTTAAAACTGCCACACATAGAATAAATATTTTGTTATATTTAAGTTTAGTTTTGTTGTAATAACCAAATTCTACTTGTTAGTTTTCGACCTAAAAACAATTTCACACGTTTTTAAACAAAACAAAAAAACGAGTATCATGATAACAGATAACAGATGTTGGTTGAAGGGAACCAACAGATTGTTGAAGAACTCATTGACAAATCTAGTTAGTATACATATATCAACGTTTTTCTTCTAAAATAAGTCATAAAGTCGTCATGGGGCGACTATATTTTTCCACACACTAAAACTCGATCGTCATCATAACAAATAACACATGTTAACGGTAAAAAAATGTATAAAAAAGAACTGACAATCATGGTAATGTAAACAACCACCCCACCTTCAACTTACACACCAATGTTCCTATAAAGTCATCATAGGATTACTGTATTTTAACGCAGATAGATCAAGAGTTTCTCGATACTTGAATTTCGTTAATTATTTTTTGATATTGTAAGCATCTTATAAAAATAATCATCTGTCTGATTAATTGCTTACTTGAGAAACGAAAGGTCAGTGGACTAAAATTGATTGTATCCATTGTTCTCTGTGTATGTCTGTTATCTTACAAATTTGTATTAAATTAACAAGAAGGTGGGTTGATATTATTTCTACTATCATTATCATTATTAATATCATAAAACCCACTACTCTAACTACTTAACTCTAGTCAACAACGATTAATTTTAACTGTAAATCCTGTATAGACAACTCTAGCTATATAATAGTTGTGTAGTAATCTCTTTCGATAAAAATTTCTAATAAATGCAATTTACGCGGAAATATAAGTTTTCTTTTATCGAAATACAAATCAAATTGTAATTCAAAGACAATCCAGTCTGTTTTATATGCAATTATATGGAATACTTGTAGTAGGTAGCTGTATTCTAGCAAATGACAGTAGCAGTAAGCCAAGCAAACCCACCTTTTTTAATTTATGTCTTGTTGTTACGAATATGGTAAGTGAAATCTTTCAACGTTGTTTGCACTGCAATTTGTGTTCCAGATAGACATCTGTTATCGTTTTATATTAAAACCCTAAATGGTATTATTTTTTTGAATTGTTAATAACAAGTTTACCTGATTTCTGGGATCATATTGAATGGTAATTTATGGAATTGTTTTTTTTTTTTTATATAATATTTTATCATAACCGGACGTGTACGTTATAGGCGGCCCCCGGAAGCTGCTGATAATTCTTATTTATAATAAAGCAGGATTGCAACAAAAATATCGTTCATTAACCATTTAAATAATAATTAATTTCAACTAATTGTAATTTATTAAAAAATAATAATACAGTCATCAGCAAATATTAGCCAGTCCGAATCGATGTCAGGGTGATTAATGGGTTTTAATACTTACAAACAAATAATAACATGCAAGTTTTTTTAACGATAATATTTTTAGTGACCTGCCATGAACTGCATAGGACAACGACTGTTGCACTCGGGATGCTAATAACGAACGAACACAAGGACATCTAATTTTAAAATATCGTGTATATACCGGCTGACTATTTCCCATCATGTATATTTGACTAATACACTCGCTTTTCTATACAACATCAATATTGTGAAATGTTTATAGAAAATATGTTAGTAAAGATTTTCAGGGACGGCGTCGCGACGACGACAACAACGCTCACTACTACCACCTTACATTTTATGTAGAATAATAATCCATTTGTAAAATCATTAGAGAGTAATAGATGTGTCTTGGTGTCGTCGTCATTCATATTTTTTTTTTGGGTACAAAAAGATTCTCTACATTTAATGGTTTTTTTTTCTGTTGTCAAGTTTACTATAAAATATACGAGGGTATATGGAATAATTCTTGGCAAACTTTCGTGAAGTGAAATAGTTTATTGGCTTTTCCACACAACTATCTTTAAACTCCAAGCATTTCTCCATACGAGGAGATCTCCTGCAATGTTTCAACATATTGCTGTAAACTTCGGCAAATGTTAGCCAAAATATGTATGTGTTAACATTTCCCAGCAATATGCGTTTTCTTCAAATTTGTGTTTAATACGCTCCTGTGGTAGTCTTCTGTCTTCAAAAACTGTTGCACCAGGTTAGAGCTTCATTATCCCAAAATAAAGTTGTCGAAACTGTGTTAACCGGTTTATCAGAAAGAACCTCGAATCTCTTCCTCTTTGAATCAGTGTGTATAGATGTAGGTCTTGTTAGCATCTGAATTTGCGTCAAAATTGAGCAATTTGTCAACATATGCTCCAGATGCAGCTCTTTTGATAGTCGCACCCCAACTGGTAGAGAGTTTACTTTGGCCTAAACGCTTTCAATAACAATAGCTTCAACTTGAGACATACAAGGTGCCAAATACGTGTAGCTAATACAAAATTGTGTTTTTCTTTGGCACATTGAACTCTATACAGTATGCAGCAACAAAACAGGTACATAGGAGGAAACATCGACTATACCCGCTCTCATTTCTTTCAAATAACTGAAAATTTTGGTTGATGCCACCCATTCCTAGTTGGGTTTGATTTTTCTCAAAATATTGCTGTAAATTTCCAGGCAACTGTCTCAGAATCGGGGGTGGAATAAATATCACTTCTAGCTATCCAGTTTCTTTCTATGAAAGTGGATGTTGCTGATACTTTTCCACATGTACTTATTTGGCTGGCGCATACTGCATGACAACATTCAAGTTTTTTGATTTAAATTGGAGATTTTAGGATTGTAGCTTGAGTTTTGGTTTTTTTCTCCATTGGCGAAGTATAGGTACTCGTCTAATTGTTGTTGATTGAAAAATTTGATTTCAGCTAAACTTCATCTGCCCCAATGTGCTATACTTGACGTTAAAATAGTCAATTTTACTCGACCAAATTATTATAAACGTAGTATAGTTTTGTAGGTGTTTAAGATCAAAATTGAGGTAAAGATTTATGCAGAATATCATCAATGGATGTCCTCTCCAGTTAGTCAAATTTTTGAAAAGCTGCTATTTGTGGTAGGAGTTTATGAATTTCAAAAAGTTTGCAGTCGGATGTTGCACATTATTTGCAAACGATTTCGTCTCCTTTACGACTTTTCTTTCTCTCTATTTGAAGCTTCATTATATTCGTGTACGTATATATTTGGTGTAGTTTAACTGTGCACTTTTCAGATTGCATTTTTCATGACCCGTCATCATACTTATCGCCGTTACATTTTTATTCCCATCACACCTGATACACTTTTTACAGTAAGAACATTTCACGTTTGCATCATTTACACTCGAAGTGGAAAAGAACCCGACAAGAATCCAACAAAAAAAAAACACCGCTAATAGAATCTACATAACTTTTCTTTTTTGCCATTTTTATTGTCGTTCGTCTTAACGCCCCATTTGAAACTTTCAACATACAACTATCATTTTGAACTGTCCCCTTCAATATGTGCCTGTTAGTTTAGAAAAGTAATTTTTGAACGAACTATATAAGAGAAAATGTTAAACATTTCGCATAAAACACAATAGTCTTTAAAAGAACTTTTATGAGACTACTCCAATTTTTATTTTATTTTTTCTGCTTTGTTGTATTCCGTCTATTGTTTTGTTGTTGTTAGTAGTTTTAAATTTAGATGCATGAGATCCCTTGAAAGAAGAAAACTTTATTATAGGTATATGTTGTTGTTTCTATTTAATGTTTGTATGTGTGTGTGTGCGAGCGAGCAGAATTGTTCCGGAACAATAGGAACACACTCACTCGTATTGGTGGTGGATTAATTAGAATTTATTGGTATTTTTTATTGTTATAAGGTCGTAAAACAAATTCAAAACGAATGGCTGCGGCGGTCGTTATTGTAATTTTTCCAATATAAATAAAACGACGTGTTCCCCATCATAGATTTTTGCGGCACTCTTCATTTAATATCGAATATAACTTAATTGATTTTCAGACTGGAAGGAAGGAAGAAAGGAAAAAAATTCACTTTATACGGACTCTATAAATGTATTATTCATTAGAGATAATTTGACAATGTCACAAAGGTCTTTTGAAATATTCTTCGAATTAATCAAAAGTTTCACAAATATTTCATCTTTTATTATAATCAAATACACTTCTTTTATTCTGCTTGATATGGATGGTAGTAGTAGATGGTAAGAATTTTTCCAATTGTCAGTATTTTCTCTATCCGGAATCAATTTCTGTGTTCTCTATCTTGAATAACACCCGATATTATATCTGTCTTGATATTTACTCAACATCAGAAGAAAGTTATGATGTGGATTCTTCCAGATTTTTCAATAATATGAGAAGTTTTTTCTTCGCAATAATATCCGTCTATACAGCTTCTCTTGTTGTATAAAAATAAAATAAAAAGCAGCTTGAGCAACTTTTATATCATCATCGTTGTCGTCGTCGTCGTCGTGAAATCTCTTTTTCGCATCTTTAAGCATCAGATGTTAATTATCTCTCTCCTCTCTCTACATCTTCTTCTTCTGTAGTAGTTGATTGGAATTCGTTTATTTTTTCCTTAAAATCAAAGATTGGTCATTTACTCCCGATAAATTTTGATACGTTTCCAACATAATTTTAATTATTCCATTAATTTGTGATATAATTTACAAATTATAGACATCTGTAATTTTTGGATGAATGCCAAAATTGGTTTTGTGTTGATTTTTGTTGAATTACACAGTTGGTTTCATGAAATTTTCGGGTTCCAAAGAATGTACTGCAAGATGACAGTGTTTTTACTAAATTAAGGGCCTATGCATACGACGCTAAGCGCAACTAACACCTTTGCACGTATATGAATCTACAAACGCGTAGATGCATCGATAAAGACGCGGCATGAATGTGAGTTAACAGTAGTAGAGGCCTTTATAGAACAAAAATACACAGGTTGAAAACTAGGTCACCGTGGAGACACGCCCACATCATCAACTCCTGCGCCGTGGATAGTCTGATATAACGACGTGTGAACTTTATTGGCTAATGTGAAACCACCCTTTCCGACTAATGGGACGTCGGCAAAAATCGGGCGTGTTACACCAGCCTGTGTATTTTTGATCCAGAAAGCCCTTCAGTATATTGCTATAGTAGGATGGCTGACGTTAGTCAAGGCTTCTCAGTATATTGCAACGCGTTTCATGCTCGTTTCTATCGATAAAAACGCTAATAAGTTGCTATAACGACATTTTTACACACCGCAACGTCGTCTGAACAGGCCCTAAGCAATGCTGTATAAAAATATTGGCTTGAATAGGACCATTTGTCCTGTTTTGATCTACATGAATCCTGTACGCATTCAACATTTTGAGCAAGTATTGCTCCCAATTTTTTGCGTTTGTGGCACAATTATATCAAAGGAAACATTTTCCGTGGCACACTTACGCCGTATCGTATTAATCAAGAGCAATACACTCGGTTTCTTTGTTTCTTCCTCAACTCTTCCAAGTCTGTAATACAGTGTTTGCACAACTGGTTTCGAAAATAGTATAGTTGCCAGTATTAAAACATTTTTGTTGTTGTTTAGCCAATGAATACATAAAATCATATTTAATCGACCTATATTTCAAATTTGCTACAGATGTGTGTTCCCATATTTTATACATCAAAAATCCCAAATTCCATTAGATTTAGATTTATTTTTAACTTAATTACCTGGGGGATTAATTCTATATTATCCTGAACATAGTCCAATCATGTCTTCTTATATGTCGAATTTTTTATTACCCTGAACATGGTTCAATCATGTCTTGTGTATATGTCGAATAGCGTAAAAAGCATATCATCCTCTGTATTTAATACTACTGGCTGTGTTCTCTCTATTCTGTAACGTCAAAACAGGTAATTGGCAATTCACGGAACCTAAATCGATTAAATTGTGTCTGACTTGTGTTGTTGTTTGTTGTCAATCGATTACTACTACTTTGTTAAAGAATGACGACGACGCCACCGACTAGACGCCGTTTGAAACAAACCACCTTAAAATTAGTAAAAAGCAAAAAAAAACAAAGTAAATTACATCGCTACTTCTTTTTAAAGAGATTTAGAAAAAGGCATAACGACGAACCCACACCCCCAAATGGGTCTTTTTTTAAGCTTCTTACTATAATCCACTCGTTCACAAGTCACTACTTCCTGAAATTAAGTCGAAATCTGATCTCTCTTGTCGTAGATTTATAAAGGATTTTCTCGGCATTCTTCTTGTTGTTGACGACTATTACCACCACCACTACGAACAACAATGTTTGAAAATTATTGTGTAGTTGTTCAATTTTATTTTACGGAGATTTGGTGATTAGTTATCTTTAGATATAATTTCACGCTTTTGCTGTTATTCTAAACACATTATAAATACAATAACAACCCCTATTTTTGAATGTATAATTTATAATTTGGGGATGACAAATCATGGTAAGATGGACATTATTCTTCATCAACTTCTTCAAAGTTTTATTATTGTCAATCAGTCTTCCGTTCACTGATTTCCTGTTGTGTTGTTCAACACTTGTTCTTTTTCATTGGCGAAAATGTCTCAAGACTCTTTTTTTTCTCTTCGTGTGTGTGTGTGTGTGTGTTGTTTTCCCTGTTGTTTCCTTGATGGAAGTGGTTGATGTCAACAAAACTTCCCTTTTAATACTACTCTCTTTACCTCTCTCTGTCATACAACCCCTCGGCTTTTCGGCGACAAGCTTTTTTTCCAGATTAAGGATTTGATGTCGATTTGTTGTGTTGTCCAGCAGCAGTAATAAAAGGGATTTTTCTCAAGTTTTTTTCGTGAATATTTTAAAAATATCCTGGTGATAGGAGGAGTTGTTTTCATTAAATAGAGTATCCTGTTTGTATCAATTTAAGGACAAGGATTTTAAAGAAATTAACGTTTGTTGGTGGAATTCGATACCAAATTGATGATGAAATTTGTCGATTTTTTGATAAAAATCATGATTATCAATCACATTTAACTGAAACTAGTCCTTGTAATCATTAATTACATGACAGATTAATAAAAGAAAAACCATCGACTCTTATGATTTATTATATTTACTTTAAGAAAAGCAAGCAGCCTCCGTTCCATTCATATTTGGTATAAATATCATATTTCTTTTCTACGGTTCACCTGTTCTTGTAATCTTTTACCCTTATATGATACATATCATCCCAGTCAGTCTCAACAAGATTGTATATCAGAGATTTACCAAAACGATAAGTTTTTTGAACTATCCGAGTATCCAAAAAGAGGTCCAGAACCATCAGTATCAATCCAGATTTCCTTAGTGGTAGATGACATATAAAGGGAGGAGATGGGGGAAAAGTGCACCCTTTTCTTCTATCATCTCTACTTTCCCAATATTTGTGTTTTTGATGTTATCCTTTTACGCGTCTTTTGAATTTACGATGATATATTAAGGGTTGACTGATAGCGGCAAGGATAAAGTAAACACACACAAACACACACGACCAAAACGTATTACTATGTGGGTTTAAAAAAATATATCAACCACCTATTTATAGGGAGTTGATTAAAAAAAAAAAGTGGAGATAAAACCCTTATTTTGTGTTCTATTACAACAATAAAACCCCACAAAATTGACAACTGCAGAAAAATTAAACCTCCAGGCAATCAAATCGCATTCGACCGATTTTTTCTAAGACAGATCTATTGGTTTAAGAAGTAAACAAGTTTGTCGTCTATTTGTTTCCAGATTAGCTCACGACTCACTGTACTCGGTGGTGATGTAGTACGAGTCTAGGTCTTTTATTTTGCAAATAATTCGTGGTGATTTCAGCACGTATTCCTCCACTTCACCACTTATTCGATTATAAAGAATACAGTGGAAACGGTTTGCTGTTTTTGATTGTTACAGAAAAGTTGTGTAGTGCTCGTTATAAACTCTGAAAATTCGGCAAACTTCATTATATTTGCACAGCCGCGCGCGGTTGACCATAATAGAATACGACAAAATTGTCTAAATTATTATGTGTGTTACACTAACGAAACTTTCTCTCATGTAGAAATATTTAATGGTTTGAAGTGGTGTTTTGGCAATGGTAAAGCAACAAGGGTAGCTTTTACAAATTTATGTTTTCCACCCACAAAAAAAATTTAAGCTGCGTCCAGATCTAACGGACGCAAACGATTGCGAATGTCATGCGCAAACAAAGGTAGTAGAATGTCCTTGGATTCGTTCGTTAGATGTGGACGCGGCTTTAGTGTTTTCCACTAACGACAGCAAGCGCTCAAGATGATCCTTGTAAGATTCGAGGATTGTTGCTATTTTAAAACAATTTTTTTATTATTATCGGATTAGTGTGGTCGTCTGAAATAGAAGCAATATAGAGACGACGGGTATTATTAGAGTGCTTCTAAGATTGTCTTTACTAAAAAAGCTCTACTAGAAAGCACTTGAGCTTTTCAGACGACATGGATAAAACTGAAATATTACGAAAAATATTAAAGTTGCATCAACTTTTATACACTCTATCTCTTTCTATTTCACATTTATGATACGAATTTTCACATTATCCTTTTTTTTTTCATATAATCTTGATTCAATTTAAAAACATTGTCAGAGACTTGAACTTTCTACAATCCCAAAACTTGTGAGTTTAATTTGTAATTAAGATAATGGAGTTGAAATGGAGATATACCACCTTTGTTAAACACAAAGGTGGTGCTTGTATATAAACATCCTTGGATATTGAGCATTAGTGTTATTAAAATCTAGTGCAATCACTAGTTTCGTGTTAGTATGGAAGACTTATAGGCCTGAAGGAAGAGATGTAGTTGTTGTTTACTGAACGTAGTTATTGCGTCCGGCCTTTACCACCTCACCTTATTAAAGCTTCCCTTATTCCGGATATTATCTTTGTGGGCTGTGAATCGTAAAACTATCAAAGAAAGTTATCGAAACCTTTTTTTTTGTGTGTTTTTGCTGCTTCTCTAAATTTAACACCATTTTTTTTCTTTGTTATTGTTCCAGACGGAAGATGAAGGCAATCATGGCAATGATGATACACGTTGCTTTATACTTTCTACACTTGCATCTCAGGGCCGTTCCAAAGTACATTGTATACTATGCGAAGAGAAAATGGCAGTGTTCGATAGATATCCGTTGGTGGATGGGACGTTCTTCCTTAGTCCGCGTCAGCATGCTACAAGTTGCATTGAGGTAAGTCGGATGCTTCACTAATTGTAAGATCGATATATTTATTATTGTTGTTGTGTTCAAATAGGTGAAAGTAGAAGGACGCATCCAGTTTTTGACTGCTGTCTGTATGGCATGTTTGGAAGGCGTCAATGGACGTGCTATAATTTGCCGATTTTGTAATCAGAAATGGGATGGTTCATCACTTGTTTTGGGTACCATGTATTCCTATGATATTTTCGCTGCTATGCCATGTTGCACTGAACGTATCAAGGTATAAAAATTCCACCCCCTATATTATTATATAACCCCCCATTTAATAATGTGATTGTGGATTTTTCTAGTGTAACGCATGCTTCAAACCAGTACTACATCCAGCCCAAAGGTTGAATTTCTTCAGTGATTATAGTCATTTGGTGCCGTGTCCACATTGCCACACAATAGATACACATTTCGTTAAACCATTAGGTTATTGTTACACACGTCAACCGATACGTTCATTACAATTGTGGCCATAGCCCGCGGCCCCCGTGAAAGCGGCGGCTGCTGTTGTAGCAGTGGCGGCGGCGGCGGCGCCCCCAACGCCTCCAACACCATCACCACCACCACCACCATTACTACCATCATCTGATTTGATGGACTTAGATTTGGGATTGTTGTGGCGTGAATTGGCCGGTTTACGTCTTGATGAATTCTGTCGTCTACAATTAACAAGAGCCCGGTAGGCGAGCAATAAAATACAAAATAATAATAAATACGGCCTTAGTTTTGTTTGTTATTATATGTTGTTACGTTTTTATATATTCGCATTTATTTAAAAAAACAAAAAACAAAATTATAATAAAAAAAAATAGTTTAATCAAGAAAAAAGCTTGATTTTTGATGATGAAAATGCGAAATATAAAAAATAAACCGTTATGTTATTAGTTTTATTATTATTATCATTATTATTATTATCATTATATTAATTATATGTTTGTTAGTTTTTAGTAAATTTATCATTATTCATACTTAAGTCGTTTATCAAATGTGACAATTGTGATCGATATATAGTTATCCTAATTTAGCTCGAATTCAGTTGATGCAAAAAGCAGGTCTTGAAATAATTCTTTGTTTAATTTTTTGATGTTTTTTTTACCTTTTTTTGTGTTTGTTAGAGATAGTTTCATTAATTTTGACGTTATTATAAAGATATCTAGTTTATTTTTCGTTTGTTTATTTGTTTTTTTTTTTTAAATCTATTAAAGATCGTAAAGATCGCTTTTTTTACTTAATTAAGTAATTGTAATACTTAATAATTACAGTAATAAACAAAAAAAAAACAATTGATTATATTAGCTGTGTCCCAATAATTAGTGATAGGTGTGAAAGGTACATTGGGTGCTGTCTCTCCCCAGTAGAGAAGGTACTCAAAACGCGCCCGACGGGGGCGAATGCGTGCGTGTCCTGTTTATTATAAACTTTGTCGTTGTTATTTGTGATGAATTTGGTGGTTATATACAGGGACAAGTCGGTCTCCCTGCGAGTAGAGCACACACACACACATAAAACACAACATTACACACACTGCCACTTCATCCCGCTGCGCTGCACTTCTTGTAGCCTTCCAGAAACGGACGTACAAAGTACTAACTCAGCCACTCAGAATAATATCCACAGATACCTCTACTTTACAAATTTTTGATTATTGATTTTAAAACAAAACAAAAAAAATGTTGATGAAGTTGGCGGATCTATCTAGGAAATTGCTTCAAGTACAAACCGTTGCGTTACTTTTGCAAATTTTATAATAATAATAATAAATACAATATTATCAATTGTTGAAGGGTTAAAATAATTCCTATTGCTACTCCGTTCTAGCCAAAGCTTCTGTTGTTGATATATTTTTGTTTTTTGTTCATATTTGAATGATGGGATAAATAAAAAAATGGAAAAACTACACATCGACCGACTAGATTTGTTGCGCGCGTGTGCGAACAAGCTTTTTTTGTACGATTTAGCGTGATGATGCTGCTGCGTAGCTTTAGATAATCCACCCCTACTTTTATATTAGAAAGCTTACTTAAAGCTAGCTTTAGAATAGAGTTATATGCATGCACTTTTCTGTCATTATTATAATTTTTTCTACAAATCTTGCACAATCAATGTTGTTTAGACCAGAAACCAAGCTAATTTTCCTCCTCAAATACAGGACTCGTTCACGAAACCATCCCCTATTAGCTTTTATTCTCTTCACTCATATGTTATTGAGGCCTAAATTAAATGAAATACACTCGCGGTCTAAATTTGTGAGAAAAATCAATAATTAATCGTTTATGTGTTGTCGTTTCCTGGAAATTTTTTGTAAATAATACGTGTTCGAATTCGGAATTTAACAGAAATTTGTTTAAAATTGGTATTCTATTATTATTATTATTGAATGTCGATTAATCGTAAGTCTAGTTTGTAGTCGTTTTCTACTTAAAAATTTGATTGAAAATACGAATTATTAAAGTAGATGTAGTTTGTTGTTGACAAAAAATAAAAATAAAAAAGAGGCGCAGGCACCCTCAGCTGGTGCGAGGACCAAAACAGTGGCTGCCAGAGCTCTCGACCATTCTCTATTAAAAATCCACAAAATTATTGCACAATTTGCAGAATTAAAGAAATGATTATAATAAAGACGGCGGCGGTCCGGCGTCCTCTACCTCCACGCAATAGTAATCTCGTACAGTTCGGCTTTTCTACTTGTTATATTATAATTAATAATTTTTTTGTAATACGCATTTATATTTAAATAATACAAAAACAAAACAAAAAAAATGGATGTAAAGCCGGGCTTTACGTTTCAATTTTTCAAAAAATTAATTAGAAATAAAAAAATTAAGGCTGTCTTTGCACAATATATTACACGAAGGCGCAATCAGGGTAAGGGTCGTACCGTAGAGCACCACTATTATTATTATTATTATTATTACTATTTAATTAATGAATTATAGTAGAGTGTAGCTTGGTTGCAAGTAAGTAGAGTTTTTTAAAATGAGACATGTATAATCATGTGTGTTTGTTGCTTATGTGCTACAATTTTAAGCTATCGTGTGTCTTTTTCACTATCTAAATCTGTAAAATCCACCAACCATGAGATGAGCCAAAATTTTGGCGGGCGTTCCGACAACAAACCTGAGATACAACAGTTGCCTTTTCGCCGCCAATGATCAGCAATATACCATTTCCAAATTTCAAACTTATTTCAACCACTATCATCATCATCCTTTGTGTGCAAGTTTTTTCTATTCAAAATATAATGTGATCCGTGCCAAATTCATTTGAAAAGGAGGAATTTGGACAATTTTGTTTTTTATTGGAAAACTAAATTGGCGTATTTGTATAAATTTTCGGAAAATTGACGTGATTTTTTATATTTATGGGAAAATCGCTATTTTTGTGATGAACGCGGATATATTTTTATACAATCGGCTATTTTGTAGAATTTATAAGATGATGAAATTAAATTGGAACCAGATTTAGGGTGCGATTACACTGTCGAGTTGGCGTGTTTTAATTGAGTGTGCGAGAGGGTACTGTCTTTCTCCCACTCAACTTGAACACGGATGGCGTGATAGTGTGATCGTACCCTAAGAAAATCGGTATTTTGAAGAAAAACATTAAAAAAATAGAATGGTTCCGTGTGATTTGTTGATCGATGAGTGATAAAATTTTGTAAATAAATTTTGGTAATTTACACGAAAAAATAAGGATTTTTATAGACGTTTTTTACAAAATTAATCAATTAGTAGTCACTTAAGGATTAGATTTGTAGAGTTAAGTGTTGTTTGTGTCTGACTCATGGTTGTGTGGTGGCATCCCTTGCTTTTTGCGTGTTTGTTGTTTGTTTTTCGATACCAGTCGCCTCTTTTGTTAAACAAAACGTGCAAAACTTAATTAATTTTGAAACAGGGGCGACTTTTTCTCCTCCTATTCAAGTACAAATTTTCTTATTACACACACCTTTTTTTTTATTAATTATTATTACGATTAATCAATTATTAAACAACAAATAACCAAATTTCGGTGTTGTAGTTTGTGAATGGCCGTCATTTGATTCTTAATTTTGGGGTGTGCACGGCCGGTTATTATTTCACTAAAAAAATATATAGAGTAGCCGCTAGGATACTCCCTCGCTGTTTTTCAATTACCTACCTACAATATAATATTTGGAAAGTGTTGATGATAAATTTTGAGACAAATGAGGTAGTTTATGTATGTTTAAATAAATAAATAGCGTACTGTAGTAGCGGACGGACAAGATGGCATATTATCAGGAAGAAAAAAAATTTAAACGTGTATGATAAGGGTGTATACAAACGACGGTTTTTTACGCGCGCGATCAACGCGATTAAAAACCGTCGTTTGTATACACCCTAAGAGGGATAAAGTCGGCGATCTGCATTGCTGTCTCTTGGCTTTAGAATAGGGTCAGTACTACTTTAGCAGACCGCGACACTAGCCCTTTATTGTTATTATCCATGGACATGTACAAAAAAAATAAGTCCATAATAAACCCAATCAATTCGTTCAACTTGTCTTCTTTTATATAGTTGAAGAAGAGACAAGTTGATCGAATTTCTAATAGATTGAGTATATTGTAAATCAATAGTTGTGTTTTTTTGAGTGACAGTACAAATGATGCCATCTTGATCCGACATTATTATTATTATTATTAATATTGTTTTAATTATGATTATTATTATTATTATTGAGAGTTTAGCATGAGCAATATCATCAGAGGTGTTATATTTAACAAATTTTTTGTTTTCAGTCGGATCTTCAGCAAAATTATGACAAAACTCCAATCTAGTTACAATTATTACAATTACGTTAAACTATATTTAGACAAATTTAGAAGTTTGGTGGTTTTTGCAGATTCTTTATAAAAAAAAATAATGATCGAACGTAGGTACAAAGTTACAATCAGGTGTTTTATGGGGTTTTTTCGATTAATTTTGCTGAAGTTTCATGTTTTGATGATTGTATATTGGTAAGTATTTCCAATAGTTTTTTCGTAATGATTTACGCTATAAAAACAAATAATTAACAAAAAAAAATGTAGTAAAATGTGCCATACTTTCGTGTGAATCTTTTTAATGCCAAATAATCGTATTTTAAGCGTTATTATTTAAAAATTATTGGAAATATTTGCCAATATTTCAAATTATCTTTGTGTATTATTATATCAACGTTTTTGAAATTTTTATAAACAAAAAGAATAACAATAAAGTATGAGTATTTATTATGGAAAAATGAATAACAAAAAAAAAAACACACTACTAGAGTACCTATATTTATAAGTCGCTGGAGAAGCATGCAAATTTGTCAGGATCCTTCAGTATATATTTGTAAAATCATCTATTTGTAAACGTTAGGCTATAATAATAAATATAATAATAATTAAAAAAAATGATTGCTCGAAATTTGTTTTTTTATTTGTAGATCAATCAAAATCGTCTTGATAAATTTTAACAAAAAATTTGATTGGTTGATTCTTAAGAAAAAGACGATTTTTGATTTGATCGAAATTTCGAGCTTAAAATCAAAGATGATGGATGATGATGTTTCTTTTTTATACGCATTTAAAATTTACGATATCGATATATATAACTATAAAATGATCGAGCTTTTGACGGCTTTTTATAATATATATATATATGTAATACAATGGGATTACAAATTTTCAAATAAATATATAATAACCATTGTCTGAACGATTTGTTTTTATTTGTTGTTCCTACCTGAAAAAATCCTGCAAAAGATCCACTCAATCAGTTTAAAAATATTTGAAGTATCAGTGCTGGAGTTACCAGTAGGCAGCGTTTTACCTACCTTTTAACGTCGAATCCTCTTCGAATCCCGCGACGACCTACCTTTAACGGCGACTCCTCTTCCAATCCCGCGGCGATTAATTATACTTACTGTAAATCAAATAATGGAAATTGAAAATTGTAGATACACAAACGATTCGTTGAAATATTTTTGAACTTACCATTGAAACTGTTGCGATTATTCATCGTGGGTAGAGCTGCAAACCATTCACAAAACACTAGCACTATACTGCACTACACTAATCTAATAGTTGGACAAAAGAAGAATTATGAAGTTAAATTGACAATATCTTTCGTTTTACGATTTTATAAATCAACGAGTCAAGATTTGCGGTGAAGGATTACTCTTCTGGAGGCAACACCAACCAGTGCCGGATCAACAGTTTAACAAAATAGGTGGCAGCCTATGAGTCCCATGGCTTTTAGGGGGCCCTGCGTTAATGAAAGAAATTTATAGTCAAACTTTAAATTGTTGCAAAAGACAATTTTTACCCCTATCGTACCTCTAGTTGTCACTGGTATCCACATGCAGTGAAAGTAAGTACTTTTCTGGCACAGTCGATCCAAATTCAAGTCTTAAAATAAAAATTTTTTTGGAACTAGTTTTGGTTGCCACTGGAAACGGACGTAGAGCTACTTTTACGTTGGTTGGCATTGGAAACGGACGTAGAGCTACTTTTACGTTGGTTGCCATTGGAAACGGACGTAAAAGTAGTTTTACGGCCGCTCCTACTATGAAATGAATGAAAAGATTAACATGTCAAATGATTCGACTTTTTCAGAAAATTTCGAATTGAGGTTTTTTCGAATCATTTACGGTTGTAAGTAGACACCACAACTGTGTAATGCGTTCAGCCATTTCGAGATTGCTGGCCGAGGCCGCAATTTTCTCTTGGTACGCAAAACGTACATTTCACCGCCTAGGATGACAATTAATGTGTGTTTTGTAAATAAAATATTGGTTTATTAAAATTGTAAATTGATACAATTACAAATGTAGGTATAGAGAGATAATGTGTAAAGGAAAAGTTCGAAGATTTCGTTTCTCTAGAAACATCCACAAGGTTTAAATCCGGCACTGGGATCAATGGTACAATTCATTGTAACAGGGTGATTTCCAAGCAAATTAGATACACTATCAGCTCGAAATTTGTTAATTAGTCTATTATGGGGGCGGTGATTAGCAAGTTCAATTAACGACGAATTTAAATAGTTAAGATAATATACAGGTGAGTAAATAAACGATTCATATTGTAATCTTGTTTAAAACAATTCGATTTCGAAATTTTTTTACACACTATTTACGTTTGTTTTCTAATTGGAAACGATACGAAATTTCCACATCGATATGATAATTTTTGTTTGGTTTTTACGGTTGTAAAAGTACAACAGACAGTAGACGGTGGTGTGTATTGTTGTTTTGTTTTTTTTTTTTGTCCCAGTAAGTTTATTATTAACAGAGCTTCGCTACCTACCTTGTATTGTTTGTTGTTTTTGTTCATATTGATTTTGTCGAATTTATTCAAATTTTTCGTGTCTAGTAAAAACAGATACCGACGCGGTTAATTGTATTTTTGTGAACATACACCAAACACACCGTCCAATGAACTACAATAGGTATTCAAGGAGTTCCTCAGGGAAGGCCATCATCAAAAGTAAGTTTTTTCTATTTATTTTTTATTGTTTTCTTAACGATTTATCTCTAATTACGCAAGTTTAAACAATCGAAATATTGAACTTACTTTTCTGTAAGAAGTTAAAACTGTCATTTATCAATAAACCAATTTGTAGTGCCTAAAAAGCAGTTAGATTTATCCTTAGGTAAATGAACAATATCTATAGTCTGTAGCGTTTTAGACTGACACCGTAAAAGATGACCCCCACAGCCCCACTCGCATCAATAGATGTCTTGGATTCCATATCACCGGCTCCCCTGAGGAGACTCGCCTTCTCTTTGACTCGTGCTGAATTTAGCAACAATTGGTGGAAAAGCACAAGCCATCCCGAGCCTAGACAGAAATGGCTGGCGTGCCCGTTGCCACAGCCTGTGGTTTGTCGAGCTTGGCTCGTGGCTCACCAAGTCACGCATTGTGGGATTCTGGCTTTACGAGATGACTTTTCTCTATTAGAAAGACAGAAATAAGCCGCCGATACCAAGAATGCTGCACATGAATATATTTTACCAGCAGTACAGCAGTAACGTTGCCAAAGTTGCCCATGTACTTTCTTATTTGTTAATAAAAAAATGTACATAAAGATGCCAAATTGCTGCAGATTTGCTGGTTTCTTTTAAAATGTCGCCGAATCATTTCACTTTCTCAAATTTTACTGACAAATACCTTTAAAAATGATTGCCCAAACCCCAAATTTTTAGAATTCTGTCCGCAACTACTTTAAAATTCATCATTTTTAGACACAATTGCCAAATTTACGTAGTAAGATTTTAAAATTCTAAAGTTGCCTCGTTTATTGTGAAAGAAATTCCACAAAATATTGCAATAAAAACGCCATCATAACGTTAACCAATCTTTTTATTTAACATGTCACGCATTTTATCTTATCAAATCTTCATCGATAAAATTTTTATTTGTTATGCTATGTCCATCCTGGACGACTACTACTACTACTACTATTCTGCATACGTAACCTAACTCGTTTGTCATTCTGTCTAGTAAGTAAAAGGGACAACACATCATCAACTTGATCACCGAGTCACGGAATCAAGTTGGAGGAAACGCAGACTGAAAGCAACCAACCAACCAACCTCGATTTATTTCAGCATCCCTTCAGGATTTGTTCGTCAGTCAATATAATAATACGAACCAAATCATCCCTCATTGTTGTATTTTCTAGAATAATGTGGTGGCTAAGTACGAAAATTTGTTGTGCCATTTAGTTCAGGAAAACAAAAGAAGAAACTTGCAACTTAAATTAATGAAATCGTTAAGGTTTTTGTTGATGAACGAAAAATAGTTTTCATGTTCCCATCATGACAGAAATATCGTCCGAATTTACTAAATTTCAAAACTATGTACGAAATCAATCATTGTTGCTATTTGGCAATCGGTTTTCGAAATCTGTAAACTGCAGGTGGTGACCGATGATGAAAGGCAAAGGAAGCTATACAATGACCAAAGTACGGCGGCGGTGGCGGCGGCGGTCCGCTCTAATTAACTCTTCACTAACTATATACGAGCAGATATTCGGTTTCTTCGATAATTGATTTATGGAATTAACAAATTAAAAAAACTATGTAATTATTATTATTACGTACCTTTAATATAAAATTAACTTTCACCAATTAATGGATGTCTAACAGAGCGTTCACATTACAAATACAATCAGGAGAGCGAGAGAAAACTGGGCTCGTTATCTGAATAGTACATGCAACCATGAATCCAATAAATATGAGAAACGATTAGATATAAATTTCCATCCATTTGAATTTCAGACAATTTATTTAAGAGAAAAAACAGCAATTCATTGAATTGAAATCGAATTATTTTATCATTTTTGTTATCTAAAACAAAAATGTATAATTTCCCATCAATTTTTATGGATATTCAGAAACGACTCTTTCTCTCGCTCTATCACCATCATCATCATCATCATCATTCTAATTTCATAATCCGATCCCAGTGTTGTTTAATATTCATTGCTTGTGGGAATCGGTCGGACACACACAGTAACACCCTCAACTGTTTGCAATTTTACTACAAATTTCATTTGGAACTTTTAATGAAGAAATCACATATCGCATGATAGCATCACAATTATTATTATTATTATTATTATTATTTATGTGGATTGGTAGTAAAAAGACCGTAATCATAGGTCTAGTTAAAGATAGATAAAACTATTGGTATTCTGGTCATAAAAAAAAATAGACGACAATCTGTCTAACAAGGGTAGAACAGTCACCGTGTGTGTGTGTGTTGATGTTTTGCTTCTTTTTACTCGGCCGTGTTTTGAATAAGTCATTTTGATTCTGGACATTGTTACAGTAGCAAAAACAAAATATTCGGTCACATTCAGGAAAATTGCATATGTGGTTAAGCTTGTCGTACACCTTACAGTTTATTAGAAACAAAATCATCAACACTATAAAGACGTACGTATCGTAGAATTTGATCCACGCAACTGTACTGCGCATAACGTACCCCAATATAGATATGGTAAGAACCGCAAATAAGAAGGAGAATATCGATATAACTGCGCTTGTTTTTGTGTTCACGCAACTGCACTGCGCATTCTAGCGAATATCTGAAATATAGACGGAAGAGTCATGAGCGCACTTTGCCAATGAGCGCCGAATCATAGATATTCATATTGACAGATATAGTGAAGGGCATAATTTATCCCCGATTCAGCTCTGGCTGATCTTACATAACGAGCTTCAAACCTCCAGTTTCTCTGTTAAGTTTGTGTTTAGGCATAAAAAACAAAACATGTATCCCTCAGGATAAGATTTTCCACTTATATTATCAAAATCAGTGGTAGTTTATTTGTAAGTTTGAAATTGCTATGAGACTGAAACCGCTTTGTGTGCATCATTGTGTGATGATCTGCGGTTGAATACACTACGATAACCTCTACTCTATTTTCTAATCATTTTTAGAAGAAAAACAACAACGAAACACACCCTTAAAACAATCTATGAACAAGTGTTGCTGCAACATTATTTAAAAAACAAAAAGAAATATAAGAAAATAAACAATTTCGGATTATAGTTCGTAACGATTTAAACCTACATCATTACGCTTTTGACCTTTAACTGACGCTTAAGAATTTAAAAAGCCGTAAATAGGAATGAATCTTATACATATCGATAAACACAGCTACATTCAGCAGCTATAGTGTGTTTACCCGAAACATACATTTGTAAGGAGAGAAAACTTATCATTCCATCACGGTTAATATGGCCGATGTCTGGTGGGACGGTGGAGATTCCATGACAGCGCATGAATTGGAATAGTGGGGACGCTCTCTACGATGGCTTATAGTTTCCAACCGGTGTATTTCTAAACTGTTATAACCTCTAGTAGTAAATGAGCTTTTAAACTGTCATTTCTACTGAATATTAAATTATTTTTCGTTGGAATTAATCAAATAGTTTGATATCAATTATTCCCATAGATTGCTCCTAAGAGACATCCTTATTGCGGCTAGCTAATAAAACAACCACAATGTGCCGTCATTTCACTTTAGTCCAGTCTGTGGTTTAGTAGAAGCCAAAGCTCTGACACCTAGATATACAAACGGCAGCCACACTTACACATAAACAAACCTAAATTACTAAACAATGTAGTATTAGTTACTCTACTCGACTCGTTTGTATCCAAAATAATTCGATTTAGTAATTCATATGACATGAACTTGCCATGAAACTTGTGATTTGTAATAGATTGTAGAATTTCTAATAATAATAATGATAGTAATAATAGAAATTGTCTATCTATTTCTCATTTTAACAAATAACTTTTCAGTTTCGATGTAATTTTAACAAAAAGCTTCCTGGAGATTTAATATTGTTAATGAAACGCTTTTATTTTTGTTTTTTATTGTCTAGACATTTTCATCAAATATCTTTCAATGGTTATAGCGGTTGTTTATATCGTTAATATTCAAGTAAAATGGTAGTAAAGGCGAATATTGTCAGCATTAGACTTTTGGTTGGTATAGCTAGCGGCGGTAACTATATACACGTTGCGAGATAGCACTATATGCTAGTGTACAACTAACTATATGGGGGTTGTTTAATATCAACAAGACGAACCTTGATCTCATTATATTCCAACATCGACCAGATGGACAATTACGTATATATGATCATAATGTAGAAACAAAGAAAAACAGATTAGAAAAAAAAAATAGAAATATTTGAATTTCCATTTAGTTTATTTTATTAAAAATCATGTTATGAGAAATTCTTTTGACATCGTTTTTAATTTAAATGATTATACCCTCGCTGGGTCTTAAATTAAAAACATACATATATACAGCAGTAGTAGTAGTAGGGTAGATTTGTTGTTTAGCTCCAATACTCGTGAGACAGCGAATTAATTTTAATTCTAATTTCACTAAGACTCTTACGTTTTCCAGGGCTCTGTATTTCTTTTATGTTTTTCTTTTTTTTTTTGGTTGGTATTCAAAATACAATAGTAGAGGAGGGACGCGTGAATTTCAAGTTAAAAAGTAAATCATAATGCAAATCATTTTTTAATCTAAAATAAAAGCAAACAAGACTTTAATATTTCCGTATACGTATAGAATTCATTTCGTTCGTTTTTCCAGCGGCTGTATTATTGTATATTTTTTGTATAATAATAATAATAAGTTGAAAAATTGTCAGCATGCAAAGTGACCATTTGCTTTTTATTACTATAGTCGACGCAAGTTTGCACAATTTACATTAACGAAATGTTTCACATTTGCACCCCATTTATCTTATAAATGAATCTCTGTAAATCTTCCGCTAATATTAAAAAAAAAACACACACACACACACACTGTTCAACTTGTAATTGATAAAAATTTGAAAGAACAAGAACCATTAATAATGGGTTACTCTCACCCCCTATTGGTTACACATCTCCTACCCTGCAGATGATCGATTTCCTCTTACAGTATTGTGTCTCAAGCAATCTGTAATTCGTGCTGTAGAACTTACAGTGTCTGCGGAGGCTGCAGCAAGTTCCTCAATCTTCTCCCCATAATGTCCCAAATATGCTCGATCGGGAGATCAGGGTGGCCATGGCAAGATATTGATATTACCCTCTACAAATCGGTCCATAGAACGTCTTGTAATATGAAGAGAGATATTATCCTGCTGGAAAAGTGGATCTTCCAACTGCCCAAGAATTTCAAGAAACCACCTCATCCACATATCGTTGGGCGGTCATATTGCCTCGGAGGGATACCAAACAAGACTTACTCCCATAAGTTATAACATCCCACACCATAATCTTTACAGTTTGGTGCACAGACCTTGCAACAGTAAATTCAACATTGCGACATTCCTTACGTCTTTGTCTGACTGTCATACGTCCATCATGCATCCACATACAGAACCGCAATTCATCACTGAACACCACCCTATGCCGTTCTAACCTAAGCATCACGGGGTGCAAGAAGAACGCCCATAATGCAACAATACAGCACCACGTGACTTACGTCTTTCTCTAATATTTCTCTCAGGATCTCTCACTTTATACCTTCTACTATAATTAACCAAAAATTTTGTAATCTATAGGCTCTGCTGGTGGTTCCGGTACCGTATAGTCCTAACTTTAAATCCGTCTGTATAAACCTGAGAGTAGTAAAGTTTTCAGTGGCATTAACTCTATAAAGCGATTCAAATGAGGAAGCCGGTCCGGATAATTAGATTTGAACCGTCCAAGTGGACTTTGATCCATAATCGAGTAAATGTGGACGTGTGTGTTACTCTTCCCTTGTGTCAATTCAATTTCGACACTTCCTTTCTTTACATCCACTCTCCTAACTCTCACATATACAAATTTATAGAAAATTGAAACATTTTTATTTTACCACACCAATAGAATTTCGTTAAGTTTTCCAATTTTCTAGAAAATGTTGTAATGAAACAGATGCCGGCTTCCGTTTTGGCTCTACTTCCTGTCTCCGGATGTCAACACAATAGTAGAGCGAAAATCAAGGGCAAGGGGGTTATATGTGTCTTTGTGCCCAATTAGGATAACACAATGTTGTCCCAAAGGGTGGACTAGTTTTGTGTTTTAATAATCTTCCATTAGGGGGATGTTTTTAATTTATTCCCTTTCAACAAAACAAAACAAAAAAATCCACGATCTTTTTACGAATTTATGAGAGCTTTTAAATCGTTTTTAAACTGCAAAAGGAATCTTTGCATATTTTATAAAATGAATCGACACAAAAACGACCACAACATTAAAGCTTTTCTCTATTTAGTTACTTTCAAAGTTGATTTTTTTGCAGAAGAAGGAGTAAAAAATTACGCAATTTGATTAACATTAATGTTGATTTAACGGGGTGTGTTAGATCTTTCAATGTTAATTGTAAACCACCATTTATAGACATTACAAGACCCTTTTTTTATTACATCATATATATTGGTCGGGTGTAAATTTTCTAACCACAAAGTCCATTGTTTATTAAGGACAACACTATCTATTGCACCATTAAAGGGTCGCTATACTATTTCGTTTTACATTTATAGCTGACCACTAGAGTGGTTCATACCACTACTTACCAATGTTTATATCTTATTTTAATTGAGATACACCAGCAACTCTTTTAATAATAATAATAATAATAATTTAATCACAATTATCTCAAATTAATGATAACAGTGATAAGACTAAGGAGTTACGGATAATTACTGATAGTAGTTGTGTATTTAGGCGAAGATCGAAAAGCAAACATATAATAAACCTTCATCAATGCCCTTCAGGGCAACTATATAGACGGAAATTGGTTAGCTTCTCGATCCTTCAGGGGGTTACCACACACAATTGTTATCGTTTATAGTTGGCCACACTATACACTACTAATATATACAACAGTAGCTCTTTTAGTTTTGAAATGTAATATTTGGAAACTTTGCATATAAAACAATGAATTGGCCAGTCAAAATCGGTAAAGTTTAATCATTCTGATTTTGACCATATATGTGATGATGATAATGTTGCTTGTTTTATTGTTGTGATATTTGTTGGGAGAAGTTGAATTGGTCGTTTCAAAGTCGTTATTACTTTTGTTGTTCTGTCTATATTGTTGTGATTGAAGGATAACCGGCAGCGACAGGATTGTAAAGAAATACAGGATGTCCTTCCCAACCAAATCAGAAAGCTAGTGAGAAAGAAGCAGAGAGAGAGAGAGAGAGAGGGAAGCATACTACATAATCATCGCCTGGAGTAAAACTACTTTGTATATTGATTTATGCTGCGGATATGCAAAAATTTTGCATATTTCCTGAAAAACCTTACCAAGAACTATAGACCCCATCTAACTTGACTTATATCTCAAAATCCAGTTCTTCAAGGCAACATCTAGGGGTTGCTTATCTTTTCCGCTCCATATTACTGTTTTGGCATGCGTTGAGAGTTGATCTTTGAATGTGCAAAATGATACAATCAGTCATCTTATACCTGTCGTTTGCAAGTTTCCTTCCTAATGCTCATTTGAAGATGCAAGGTCCTCCCCAATTTTACTCTGTTTCTGAATTTTTTTGGACTTTCCTTAGAACAGCCTAATAATGGAATTTGCTAAAGAAGTGGAAGAAAATTACTCTAAAATCAGCTGTTTTTTTCGAGGAATTCTCTTGTCGTTTTAACCAACAAAATTACAAAGTTTCTATTGATGGCTGCTATCATAATGCAAACAGGACGTGTTGTCTTAGCAATCCCCCAAGGAACTGATGGAGTACAACTATAAAAAATTTTCAGGAATAATTTAAATATTGCTCCCCATGAAGCGTCTGCTAGTGCCTTGACTTTCTGGCATATATGAGGCTTGACATAACTAGTTTCCCATTAAAACAACGTAATTTACCAACGAATAGCTTTTAACAAAAACTGTTTTATTAAAATGGAAAGCTTTCGGTTTTAGCGAAACACCCCATTCTTGTAGGTATATGAATTTTCTAATATAATATCTAGGAAAAATAAACAATTATAATTTAATTAGTCGTGTACCTATATACAAAGTATGGAGAATTGTTAATAAGAAGAACATTGATGGCAAGCAACCAGTAGCGTTGCTTTCAGACTCATTAACTGAAAAGCGTATACTTAATTCAGTTTTCACAATCTATCACAAAATTGTATATAGTCGTGTATATACATATAATAGAGATCGATTTCATGGCAACAGGAGGCGACTATATATCGTATATAGTGTGGTTTTGTTGGAGATTTTCAATCGAATGACCTGTCCTACAATGTACGAGCTTTTCAACACCCTTATAAAACGCACACACATCTGCATATTACATCGATAAATTCATTGCATCTAATTGAAATCGAGTGGGATTTCGATGCTGTCGTCCGTTTGTTAAGTTCGATTGATATATCGCAAGTGGACTTTTCAGTATTAAATCCTAATACAATCATCTCACTATTGATGGAAATATTGCCATTGTGAACATAACCCACCACACCATGATTTATACAGAGTTGGTGGCTCAAGTGTCGCAGTGATTCGAGATTTGCATTTTGTAGAGAAGAGACAGAAATAAAAGTTTTAAGAAACTGTACGGTGACGGTCTCCTATTTCACCTATTCAGAAACGAGCACTGCCTTTCTGAGTGCCGTAAGGGACTACTGAGGTGTCACCGTACACGTTCTTAACACTTTTATTTCTGTCGCTTCTCTACAAAATGCAGATCTCGAATCACGGCGACACTTGAGCCACCAACCCTGTATAGATAACACACTATTTATCAAAAAGAGTACTCCTAGAATTTTTAATTAAATTCAACACTATATAGGTAACAAAAATTACGAGTATTTGCAATGATAAAACCTGTTGTTTATTGTTGAAAGCTGAAATTACTTTTAATTCTTTCTAACTGTTATCTTTCAACTGTGTGAAATTATAGCACTCCAACTATATTGTATCATAACTTTTAAGATGGTAGTTTTCATTTTGCTACAATGCCTGTTTTAATAATAATAATAATAATAATAATAATAATAATAATAATAATAAAACAGACGACGTACAAATTAGATTTATGAAAAAAAATTTATACCAAAAAGGGAATTTTATTTGTTACTGCTGCTGTTGTTGTTATGAATGGACGGAAGCTGGAGACGCCGCCGTCGGGATCATTTTGTCTTTTACTAATTTGACACAGGTGGTTCAAGACTAGAACTTTCTGTATATGGAATCGAGAAATAGAAAAGAAAAACAATTGAAAGGTGAAATGAATGAAGAAACTTGCACCAATTATAATTATTACACTTTCGACTGAATTATTACTTTTTTTTTTTTGTTTTTTTTGTTTTTTACTTTACAAACAAGCCAAATACGAGCGAATTCTAGAAATGTTTAAACGCATGCATCCGGGTGGAAATTGGAGTTCATCTCTCGTTATTCCACTTCACATCATCATCTCGATTTTATATCTCTCTATTAGTTTTAGTAGAATTCCAAGAAATTTACAAAATAATTATTGTTATTACTTGAGCTTTATTGATTGCATGGTCCAAATGCCACCCTTCGATTGCAATAGCCATCATAATGCAACGAAAATCAATACAAGTATGCACTTTCCCTATCACCATGTGTACACACACAATGTCCCTCTATATTGGATACACACACACACACACACACACACATAATCCTCAATGTTTTAAGCCGGATATCAACCCTTTTGGTACACATGCAGCACACACAATGCAACCTAACCACTACCACCCCTAAATAAATGAGTTGCATATATTACAAATATACGATGACCAAAATTACACACTATCAAATGCATTCGTGATATAATTCGATCATAAATTTTGATATAATCGAGTTTACATGCTGGTTTAAACTGAAAGCCCATTTGGGCATGTATGACATTTACGTATTAATGTGATAATAGAAATTATTATTTGATAAAATATAATATAAAAGCTGAAAGCGACTGAAATTAATTGAATTTTATTATAATTTCTATCCATATATAGTTAATTTTGTAGTTAAAGGTAGTCAATTAAGGAAAACTTTCAAGCTGTTTTCATATACTTTATACAACCATTTCAATTTAACAAACAAATTGTTGGAGTTGTATAGCATTTTAAAATCTTATAAAATGAATTTATATTAAGTTGAATTAGTTTTGCAGACGTTCTACAATATGCTAAGGTAATCAAAAGAGTTACAACTAACTTTCAGCAAAAATCGGCGAGATTCTGAACGAAGTCTGCGCTCGATTTCTATCTCCACTCCTATAGGGTCGATTACATTGAACGACTTTAATCGCTAGACGCTGGCAATTGAGGTGGGCCGCGCATGCGCATATTGCAAGACGCTTAGTGATGTCGAGTACATTACGACTAAAATCCCCAAGTCGCTAACAGTGTTGCTACCAAGTATCCGGTCTAGCGACAAAAGTAGACCGGTCGGCTACTAAATTCATGTCTTCAGCGATTTCGGTCGGCAACGTCTAGCGACTAAAATCGCTCAATGTAATCGACCCTTATAGTAGCTGATTTTCCAAGTTGTTGTACGCGTGAACAACGCAACGCCAATGATTATGCGTCGTCTTTACGCAATTCTGGCGCCAATTTTCCACTGAACAATCAAGCTTTATGTTGTGTTTCTCTGCGCAAAAGCTCGAGTTGGTTGAAGGTTTGATGATGTGGCGCCACAGCGTATTTATGTGTGTTGACATTTGCGAACTTTCGCAATGAGTACAGCTGGAGATAGAGATCGGAGCTTGTTCAGAATTGCAACATGCAACATCTATGTATGGATTAAATGTTTGCTATGCTACCCATACGACTAGTTGGTTATCTAACTGGAAATATCGTTGATTTCCTCTTATTTCCCATCAACAAAAAAAAACAACATGTTTTAATTAATTTTTGTCTGGATTGATTCTCAGTAAGCAATTTTAATCGTTCAACTGTTAACAAAACGTATGAGGGAAATTCATGAGTATTTGCCAGTTTTAGATTCAAACCATGCATGCAATTACGTTTGTATTTGTCTGATTTTGTCAGATTTTTCCACTTATCATCTTCTACAATAGTTATTTTTTGATAAAAAAAGAAGAAACTTTTCAAGTTTCACTACCGAAAAAACGAAATAAAATTTCTATGTGAGCGAGAGCACTAGTGAATTTTGACGAGTTCTCTCAAGCAAAACTTCCCTAATTGTTAGTTTACGTTGTTGTTTTCCAATAAAAATTCCAATATTCATTGAGAAATTTAATTGGGCTTATTGTATGACGCTAATTGAATCTTGTTCGTCTTCTACTGTTTTGTTGTTGATTATTCATATATATAAGGGATGATTGTAGGAACGTTGTACGCGGTCAACTCAAGGGTCCACTGCTAATAAGCATCGTATCGGGTGACAACCTTTTAGCCCATTATCTAAACAAGACCTGATCCTCTAGGGTAATCATGTCAAAACCAAACCAACCCTGTTGTGTATTGCGTCTTTAATTTGTCCAACATCTTGTCATCATCAATAATAATACCGAGCAAAAGGGGTAGGTGTATAGAGTTTCTTCCCTTTAAATACAAATTACTTTTCTTTTCTACCCGTTTTTTTTTGTGTTTCTTCTCCACTTAAATATCGTCTTGAACAAATCAATGATGTTGATGAGATGGTGAATCTCTCAAAAGGCACGAGTTATGCTAGCTTGATTACACATGTCCGTTGAATACCAACAAGACAAGGGACTGCGGGGCTTCATCACGCAAAACTTCCCCGTCTGTCCGTTCCTATCTATATACATATACCGCCCTCTTCCAGATTAGATTTCTCGATCGTGAAGTGGAGGAGGCTTTATAATTGCAACAGTGGAACTTAAATGCGATATACGTATAGCATAAAGCACATGTTGTTCATATGCCTACCGGTTGATATTAACTTTCAAGATTCAATAGAGAGACGTATTTGATTAAAATTGCTTTGTGGCTCGATGATATTACCTACTTCAAACGGATTATTGGATATCTTCGAGAAAGTTTTATTTGAAATGAATTTATTAATTAAAACGGCTAATCAGATAAAGCAAAAAGTTGATTTAATTGCGTTGCGTGAACACTAATCACTTTGATTTATGTGAGGTTGACAACATTATTTCAAGCATTCTTATCAATACCACCACCACCAACACCAACAATCGAGTATTCCCTACTGTTTTTAACCACCTTTCTCAACTTTGTTACAGTCGTGATTTCCATTAGCATATGTGTTCTTTCGTCAACTTTCACCCTATAAAGTCCACTTAGTATTCAACTTGTCGAAGTCTAAAAGATCTCCAATTCAAAGGAAGAAGACATCCCTTCATGCATATAACAGAACATCGCACATATTTGAAACTTGCCAAACCTTTACAATTTAAAAAACAAAAGGGCGACATTTGAATTCTTCTCAAAACAAAACAAAAAAACGAAAATAGACGACGGACACTGACTACTAAACAAAGAGATTGTGTCCTTTTTCTTTGGTCTGTTGTTGCAAGAGTAGTCGATTGGTAATCTGTGGAAGAGGAGGAATATTTCCACTTCAAATGTTGTTTGGACGTGATAAAACAAAAAACAATCCATGGATTTTCAATCGATTTTACGTTTTTCGTCATTGTTGGTTGGTTGGTTGGTTCGAGTTTATATAAAGAAGGGTCCTTGTGTCCACATCAGTCTACCTTCAATGTGGAATTTTTATTAGGATTGAAATGTTTAAAGCTAGACACCGGACGTCTATATTCGTAGTTACAAACTTATTGTAACTTTTTCGTCTACGTTGTTGTTGAATTAAAGTTTTGTCCGATAGAACTTGTTATTGCTATCTTTGCAATATAGTCGTCCCATGATGACTCTATGACACTACCCACTCTTTATTGCAACAATATTCGAACTTATTTGCATTGATTGATATTAGCAATAATAAGAAAAGCTATCGTAGCTTAAAAATAAAACCTCCACCTTTCTTTAGTTTTTTTTTATCGTGCACTTTAGTGCAAGTCTGCCATAAAATAGGCACTGTTGAAAGTAAAAACCATGAAGAAGAACAATAAAATTACTAAGGATGTCGTAAAATTTGGTGGTGGCTATCAGGGTATAGTTAGGGTATCATTTTTATTACAAACTAACTATCCTAACCCTCCTACTAGATCGAAATCTCAATAGAATCATCAAATAAAACAATGAAATTTTTAAACTTCATTTCAATCAAATGAAAGACGCGTCTTCTTCTTCTTTTTTTTTTTAATTAAAACACATATAACATTGTCGGCTTACAAATTAGTCTCAATGGAGATGAGATTAGAAGAAAATACGACCGCACTACAGTTAACCATAGACAGTGCAAGTTTTTAATATTCATAGCCCATTTAATTGACTCCAGGGTAGATAATAGCGTTATCCTGATTACGTTCGTTGAGTTTTTTAAAAAAAAAATCCGAAGACTGAATAAAACTTTTAATCAAATCAGGTTTGCTATATACAGGTTAGAGAGATTGTTGTATTCAAGAAGTAACAGCCGGAGACTATTAAGGACAGAATTAAGAAAAGGGTCTTTAACAATGTTATCCTTCTGTTGGAAGTAAACAAGTAAGAAATCTCATCGAATTAGATCCGATGTTGTTGTTGTCGTTGGTGGTGGTGTGGTAGTTGGGTGAGCGAGCTATATTTAAAAAAATTTTAAAAGAAAAGTCGGGTAGAAGGTGAAACTTGAATGCCAACGGCGCAAAACTGGTTAATCTCACCCTCTACGTGTAGGTATATGAAAGATTTTTCCAACAACAGGCGACATCACACATGGACTTACACACGCATCGCTTGTAATCTTTATGGAATAAGAATGTTATTTGAAATACGAACCCTCTCTACACAATGATTGGAAAGTTTTCTAAAAATTTCCCTTAAAAACTTTCAAACATCGTCTTTGATTTTACACACAGATACAGTATTGGAATTCTGATCTTTTTTCAACCTACTGATGTCAAAATTGTATAGTTCATCCGTTTCTGTTCAGCCGGCTCGACTTTGAGGCACCAAAACAATTTAGCAACACCAAATTAAGTGTGGTTCCAGACGGAGAACCACTTAGAGATACTACAGCCATCTGTGGAGAGATTCCTGAACCTGTAACATCAAACTAGATGGAGTTTACCAGAGAATTGGTCTTTCACGTAGTAGTTTATTGTCAGTCAAGATAGAGATGGAGATGAGCGCGATTTGAGCGTTATTTGTAATTAAATTCAATATAAACAGACAAGTTGGTGTTTGTCTTGTCTAGATTTGTCTGTTTGATAGACGGTTGATTTTAAAGGACACATTATCGCTTGTTGAAATCAACCGAAACAATATTAAATACATCAAAGGACCTGTTTCGTGAATACACCTCTAGATTATTGTACGTATTTCAACTTGTATACAACACATCAATGTTTGTATCCGAAATACATTGCACATGTTTACGTTCCCGTCTATATACAAAACGGATATCGTATGTTTTTATGGTTTCCCATTTGTAAAAGCCGCAAATTATTTTCAACCCAATGCATCAAAAACACATATATATACCATACCAGTTCAAGTTTTTCCCTGCCAAAACAACACTGTCAAAATATGAACGATGATAATAACAAAACAACAAACAATAAGCAACAAAAACATAGAAAGACTGGAATAGTGTTAAAACTTCTGTATGATATGAAACAAAGACCCTTGTCCATTATTTTCTTTATATTTTTGATGTTCTATATTTTTCGTCGAATTGAAATATAAAACAATACATATTTTACGAATTATGATTTACGAAGCAAACCGTATAATGGATTTTTATGATGTTCCAGTTGTTTTTATGATGTAGGGTCGTATTTTCTAAAATAATAATAATCATCATAATACATATGTATGTATATGGGGCGTGGTTGTGTCCGTTATTCTACATTTAATTCTAAGTTGTAAAAGCAACACAAAAGGTGACAGGAACTATAAACCGAAAGAAGAAAAAAAAATTGATGGAAACAAAACTGTATCGCTTATAACGGCCAGAATTATCATAACTTTCAAAAACGATTCGATTCTATTCATAAAGATATTAGCTAGTCTTTTGTTTATAACAATAGATTGAAAATTATTGTTATTATTATTGTATTTCACCATAAAATTTGATCGTTAATGGAAAGAGCGTAGGAAGATCTTTTTTTAGTGTTGTTGCTTAGTTCAATGTTTCTTAATCGTTCAAGGTCAATACAACCCTAACACTACTTCCCTTCTTTCACTATACAGTATGAGGCAGCAAAATAGGTACATAGACAAAAACCTAATCACTACAATCCACTCTTTTAAAGAGAAACTGGACACAGATCACCCATCCCATACAGTTGCCTGGAAATGTGTTATCGAGATTCTTACACTTCCAGCTGACGAGTTTCTATATGAAAGAAATGAGAGTGGATTTACCAATTGTATCTCTAATGCACCTAGTTTGCTGTTGCATACTGTAGAACTAATAACGAGGCGGTTATCATTATTTGTCTTTTAGAAACACTGATCTAATCCATTCTTTATTAGAGATTTGTTGTTGTTGTTTCTTTCATTTAAGTTATTTTAGCTTTCCATTTAGATCACGATTTACAGTTTTCATTACTCCAATTTATTGGTTGTTTTGATTAGGATTTTCCTCAAAAATTTTTTGTTTAATTCTAAATCTGGACTTTCTGGATGCCTCATTGATTTTTAATCTTTTACAGATTTTTTTTGTGTTGAACATTAGTCTCTCTGTTGTTTTCTATATTTTCGTTGTTGTTTTTATGTATAGAGTGGTGTTATAAATCTTTTAAAGTTTTAATACAGTGATGACAGTTACTAACTTTGAATCATCATAAGTAGTTTTCAAGAAGACAACAAAAAATTTTTGTTGGATAATACGAGAAAATCGGGAAACAACCAAAAATTATGTGTATGAAACTATGAAACCTACGAGATTAACGAGTCTATTTACTTCAAACAAAACAATGAATCTTACAATAAACATCTGTAAATTGGTATTCTGTGTACGCTATGATATTGATCTCGACCTCTACTGCTTCTTACTCTTTTTCCAATTCTACCACTGATTTGCTGGACGAGGAGATCTTTGTAAATCCACAATCTCTTCATGCAAACAATACTAAGAATAGAAAAAGTAGCAATGCAAAAGTTTTGTGTATGTGCAGCTCTGGTTTTTCACAACAACCACAATAGCAAATCAAATTTGACTAAACACCAGAACCGTGAGTACAACTCCTGGAGGAAGCAAAGTATCTATCAAAAGCGTTTTGTCTCTTTTCTTCTCTATTAGTTTTGCTCCTCTTTGTTTGTATGCCACGCGGCAAGTTGGAGATCCAGGTTCAATCCCAGTGGTTGAATCGGACTTTTTCGCACTGTTATGAAGGATAAAGCGTTACTCCCTTATCTCTAATATCAATTCAAAATGAGTAAGCCTTCTACTCCATTACTACTAGTCTTTTGAGATGCTTCCAACGATTTCCAGTTGATGATAGGAACGAACCTTTTTTTTAAAGAAATATTTGATTGCCTGACTGAAAGCTTGTGTTTTTTTGTGCAATTTATCCCCGATATCGATAAAGATCAAATCAAATTTGCCCAAAACTACAAGAAATCATACTCATATTACACTAGTGAAATGACAAAACAAATCAAGATCAGGATTAAGATAATTCGACCACCAATTGAATACAATGAGAAAGTATATTTGAAATTAAAGTTCAAGCGAAACAGTGAGATTTACTGAAGCTATAATAACAACAAAAAAGAATCCACTATAACTATATACATGTACATTCGAATTAATACTTTTATTGTAAAACAAGTGGATTTACTACAATACCGGAGATTTGTAGATTGTCTCTCTTGCTCTATCTTTCACATACATACGACGAGATAAAGCTATAATTTATTATATCTATGGTTATTGTAATTTATTCGTTATTTGTTGGATTTTTTTTTTTGATAGAACTTTCCCATTTATTTCAACATTGCCTGCTGTATATATTACGGTAAACCAGTTGTAAAATTATTGATTTCATGCAGTTTGGCAAGTTCACGTTTGTTGCAATACTATATAACCAATAATAAATAAAAATAAGAGAAAGCCATTGTGGAAATATTCGTATATCTGTGTGTATGTGTGTAACTTGTTTATTGCAATATAAAATATTTACACTTTTATTAAATTGAATACCGTTGTTGCTGATAACTCAACGAACAAACAGCTAAATCCCCAAATATTGACTGTAACAAAAGATTCTCTCAACTCCCATCCAGTCCAACATCATCACGTAATTAAACCGATATAACGATATTCTGTTACACGACTGTCAGTAGCGTTCAAACCTCTTAAGAAACACTTTTTAAATACAGTAGATTCCGTTTAATTGGGCCAAAATAGATCCCGACTTCTATACAGTAAGCTACAGCCAAATAGGTACATAGAAAACAGCAGCGACACTACCCACTCTCATATCTTTCATATGAGTTAGAACGAGGTAAAAAGAAAATGGTCAGACAGTTGGGTTTACCTGTGCAATGTTTTGTAACAGAGCATAACCATTTGCTATCTTTGACAGGAGCATCAGCAGTAAGGGCCGCTAAGAGTGAGACTGATGTTTCATTATAATTACAACAACGTCGTGAGCCATGCTGGGCCCCAGAACACTTTGGGGGACCCGGTAATTTGTACCGGCTGTAGCCTGATTGTATCAGATAAAGATCGATACTTGAGATGAGTGATGGGTGGCGTCAGTAACACTTCTGCCTCTTCATGAGTGTGGGTAGTACCAATGCTTTTCCCGATATGTACCTATTTTGCTGCCGCACACTGTATAGGTACCTACACTGGCTAATCTTGAATGAATGCTACACCACTGGACTGTTACATTCCAACAACAACAGAAAAGTGACATTTCCGGCCATCAGTCGAAATCTACACATGCAATTTGTTTTGGGGGGGTGCAATTTTCGGTAGATGCATATCAATTTCCGGTTGACAGAAAAAGTTGTCTTCGTAAAATAGAAAGAGACACGCCAAATTGGGGCGTGTATACAGGAACTATGCTTACAAAGTATAGAAAAAAAGCATTATTATTTTAAATGCAAATTAGGGAGAATTAACGAAATCTTATAGAAATTTCTAGTTGTTGTTATTGTTATTGTAGTTGTCGTGTAAACATTCTAACAATGCATGCAAGATGCTAGTTTTATTTTGTGTGGAAATAATAAGTTTACGTGAAATAATGTTGGATAACATGCAATTGTTGTCAGAATATCCACAACCAACCATATAGTTTGTTATAGTTTAAATCGATATTACAATTGTGGAGGCAAGCAATCTTGAAACAAACAGAAATCTAACTAGACAGTGGATTTTAAAGGTTTTCGTTTCAACTTTATATAAAATTCAAATCGACTGGATATAAAAATAGATTGTTGAAAAGTTACAATCTACCTGTCGTATAATAATAGTGAAAGTATGCAATTTATATTAGAAATGTCGAATTGTTTGCAAATTTATTGAGCAATTCTTGCACATAGTAGCAAATCTTCCATTACCAAAAAATAACGAACAGAAAACCTCGAATTTTATTTAATAGAGCATCACGGCCAGACAACCTACTCCGATTTAATCATTTCTTTTGTTGATTACCTGTCCATTGTATTGCATTAAAGTATGTTTCGCACGGATGCATATATATATACCTACCTTTACCATGTTAATCTTCTGTATCGGATTGTATTTCACTAATATGCATTTACAAAATCAAATAAAACAACAACACATTCGAAAAACCACCAATTCAATTGTCTTATTCACAGAACAACAACAAACAATAATAAAACCGTTTTTCGGTACGTTATTATCCTGTCACGAACGAAAGTCTCATTGTTGTAGACCATTTTTTTTACCATCATCTCCACCACCAACACATAAAATGTTCTAAAAATTACAAGACGAAATACGGCTGTGTCCTAAATTGCAGTTGCATGTGATTAATGGCATACCTGCAACAAATTAAAACCGTTCAACTGGTAAGTGAATCGACCAGGACCAGTCAATTATTCACCAATAAACGGCAATTTTTCTTCTTTTTGTTATTGCAAAAAATTTTGTACAATTTCTAGTTGATGTTGTCTTCTGCTTAATTGCGCATCGAGACGCTGTAAATATAAATTACAGTTGGAACATCTGCTGTAATAAACACAAGAAACTTCTTACATTCCTTATAAAGCAAGGATTTACTGTAATCCTTTAAAAAAATATATATAAAAGACTTTATTACGGTATTTCAGTTTCAGGATACTGAAAATGGGACAAGTAGCGTCATCTAGAATCGTCGTTACAAATCAAACGTTTTTCGGCGAGTAGCCTTCTAGCCGGATCACAATATTCTTTTTCAGGTTTCAGGATTAGCGAATTTTTTCGGTTTATTTTTGTAGTTTTTATTCAAATTTAACACATTGTCTTACTGGAAATACTGCAGTAATGGCGCGAATTCAATTAAAGATCCCACCATAATCCTAAAGTTTACGACATTTTCGCCTATAAAACGCAACACCAAAACGTTATATAACTCTTTAACGAAATCATACCTACAATTTCCATTAAAATTTCATCACTTTGCATAAATTAAAACACAAAATACTCTACTATTGTTTGAGTTAGTGTTGATCGTAAAACGTTGTCTCTATTCAAATAAGATCCAATCATTTTTTAATAACACCAACAGCGATTCTATAGTAGGCTCTCTACCACCCCCCAAAAAAATATGATAATAAAACGTTGAACCTTTGGAGCATTTATACTAACACACAATAAGTTATCATCTTGTGCTTTGTTCGTATGTAATCTACAGGGAAGCTCGTCACCACTTTAATGACATCGTAAATTTCCTCCACCGTCGGTCACCACTACTACTACCAACAACAACAACAGCGAAACATAGAATTCAAAGTTGCCAAACCCTGTCTGACAACTGGAAAGATATATGGGCAATAGCGGCGTTTCGCCTTTATAGCTGCTACTGTTTGCATATTTACAGGGTGATAAAAATATTTGCAATATTTATTGAAATACTACTACTAGTAGTGTTAGAATGTTGTATAAACGAAAATGGCGCCCAAACACCCCAGGAGTCGATCGTAAATTTACACTATAACATAACTTTGTTGAGATGAATAGGCTCGTTTTTACTGTTAAGGTTGAATTGTAACCGGAACAACCTAAAAAAATATATAAGTAGAAACGATAAAAGAATTTAAGTGTAACGATGTAGAAGTTTTGATAATGTAGAATTCTGGTGGATGCGCCAGGTCAATTTTTTTCTTTCTTTCTGAAACTAATCTTTTAAATGGATTAATAAACAATTGGTTAACTATTGCAATTACAAGATTAAAGTTGTAAGTTTTCTATCATAACTTCTAATAAATGGAATTGGAAAATTTTGTTTTGCTTTCTTTCCAATATCATTTTCAAGATGAAAGCTAGATAGATTGAAAACTATCCAGATACGCTCATATGCCAAAAAATAATATGAAAAATACGATTGGCTTTTGTAAAAATGACAGAAGAAAAACACTCTAATAAATACCAAAACGTAGACTTTAAATTTTCTATTTTTGTATAAATTTATTAGAGTTAGAAAAGCTGGGGAAGCTCTAGATGTTTATTATAATTATCGGCGACATTCTTTTGGCTTTGTTTATTTCCAGTACGCACGAAAATCCGAAAACTTGCAGTTACAAGACTTCTTCCAACTCCCTATGCCAAAAATTGCTTTACCTCTCTCACATCAGTTGGAATGAATGTTACAATTTCGAATTTCCCGCTTTGCTTTTGACACTTTATGTGGTGCCCTCTACGTTTGTTTCCATTTAAAAAGGGACATGTTGCATAAGTGATAGTGATGGCGTCTAAATGCGATGTAAATCAGAGTAGAGTGTCTATAAATCGCAAGCAACTCTGCGGGTTGCGTATGGAAATTTCCACTGTTGTCAACTAGAGCCAAGATTTGTAGAGAAACGCAGCGGTTTAGAAATGTAATTTCGAATTTACCGCTTTCGTCTACATAACTCGTGTGGCGCCATCTGCATATTTAGTCGTATGATATCGGAGATCATAACTATACACGAGTAGATGATTTCAGCATAATGTTTGTCTCTTCTACATGAAATAAACTTTGTTTTATCGTTAGTAAAATCGAAATAATGCGAATATTTCCATGATATAATATATTTTATGAAGAGATATCATAAATATTTAAGCTGTTCTTGCAAAAACTAAGTTATTTCTTATTAAAAACCGTTATAGATGAGATTTTTGTCGACTAGACAAATATCATTTTTGGAACGACGATAAGCTTACAATATTCATGTTATTGTTAACGAAATTTCACACCTCTCTTGTATATCATTGTATGAATATATAAAATTTTAATCTATTCATTGTCAATCTATTCGATATAGTGTGTCTCTATAGTCATAAATCACCAAATCCTATTTCTTTCATTTGCATGTAAAGATCATTTGTATAACAATTCTTGGCATGTATTGTCGCACAGTAAAAGGCAGGCGATATTTTAAAATTAGATTGACGCGGAAAAAAATTTTTTGGAAAGTTTTTACCAAACAAAAGTCACATGGCAATGTTGCGGTTTCACATCAAGATCAAGATCTCTCCGGTTTTCTAACGCGCTGGTCCGTTCCTATTGATTATCACGGGTGTGTATTATTCAGTACGGCTGTTATCAAACACACATCGCAATTTCCACGAAAAAATTTACAAAAAAAAATAAAATAAAAATAAACAATAAAATCTACAATGTTATTAGTAATTCTCTAATCAAATTTAAATAATTTAGTGATAAGGATTCAAAACAATGACATCAACGGAAAGTGCTGAAAATCAATTAACACCACAAACACCGGTCCTAACTGTTGCATGCCGGATTTTACGGTCGCCATCTCATGAATCGGTAACAACAGATTTATCATTATTTTCAGTATCATCAGTTGCATCGGATGGACAAATTGGACGGCGTCTTTTAAGTTTCAATAAATGTGATAATCAATTTGTTAGAGGACACAGCCCTAATCCTGACAGTAGACAACAAGACAGGTACGTGTGTTTACATTTTGTTAATTCCACGTGATCTAATTGTTGTTTTGGTTTTGTTCAAATAGACCTGCAGATATTCCAGAAATATTATGGTTTGAAGAAGAAACAGAATTAATACGTAGTTGTGCTGCACTATCGTCAGCTGTTGGTCTACAAAAAAGTTTTAGTACTAGCGATATTAGTCAGTTACCATCACCAGAAGATGGTAGTAATGTGCCAGGTTTAAGGAGTGCAGTTTCTGATTTAGCATTAAATTCGTTACAAAGATCCGGATTTATATTGGAACATGCCCGATTAGATCATACATCTAGATCATGTTCAACATGGGTGGCTGTTGGGGATATAGCATCAACATCACAATTACCATCACCACACGGTGGACAGTCTTCGCATGCTAATCAACAACAACAGCAACAACAACAACAAACAGGAACTCCACCACCACCGCCTGCTTTTACAGCAGCTGATTTCATACGTTCAGTCAATAAAAAAGTAGAATTTCGCTTAAATCTAATTAATAACAAAATAATAAAATCCTCCAATTTCCAGGTGAGACAAAACTATATCCGAAGAAGACTATTAACCACTTATAAAGCATTAGAACGATTATCCCAAAGTGAATTCAATTTAGATCGTTTAGAAGTAGCACCAGCAGCTGCAGCGGCTAGTTTGAATACAGAATGTGGTCAAAATTTATCAGCAAGTTTAGGTCCCGTCCGTCTTACAGTACCAGGTTCAAGTCCTATTTCAAATAAATCACCATCAACATCAATTCAACCATCACCACAACCACCACCTAACAGTACAAATGCAGCATTATTACGTGCTGCTAAACAAAGAGCTAGTAAAAATCTACCATTAACAATAAGAGATGTTGAACGTGAACGTGGTAAACCATTATCGAAATACGAACGAAATATGATGATATTTAATTGGTTACATACATTAGATGATACTGTTTTTGTTGAAGGAATTCAATAATTTTAATTGTATACCTATCTAGTTTGGTTAATTAAATTTTGTGTAAGGTAAACGTTTTGTTTGCCAATTTGTAACGAAATTCTATTATAATATATAAAAGAAAATTGTGTACCATAAACATTTAAGATAATTTAATAAAATTCAAATCTATTGTGGGATGTCATTGTAAAATCATATCAAAATTTTAATTAGTTTATTTTTAGAGTAATTCTTAGATAAAGAGTAATAATTAAATGCTGCAAAATTCTATGCTTCCAAACAGTGGCGTAGTGAATAGGGTCCTGAGGAATATGGGCTCGCGGAGTCTTGCAATTTGGAACAATTGTCAGTACGCCACTGCTTATATATGAATTACTCTTATTATTAACGAAAATTGTTTCAATTGTTAAGAACATTCTTATCTCAACTATCTCAAGTGTCTTTATTTGGGAAATAATTCGAAATATTGCTGAACTAAATAAAAAATTCTCCTTGAATTCTGTACCTTATGAAGTTTAAAATAAAATTTTATAATTTACTCCTTTTTTATTAATATTTTATAAATATATTAGTGTAGTGTGTAGTGCAGAAGTGTTAGTGTTTTGTGAATGGTTTCGACGAGAGCATGGAATTTGTTTGAAAGTTTAATCGTTACGGTATTAGAAGAGGACGCTACAAAGGTAGGTTGTCGGAAGTTTAGACTAGCTAGCTGCAAAGGTATACCGTAATGGCGTTACAAAGATAGGTCGTCGGAGGATTAGAATAGAGCGCTACAAAGGTAGGTAGTCGCTATATTAAAAGAGAACGCTACAGGGGTAGGTCTTGGTAGGATTAGACTAGATCGCTTTAAAGGTAAGTTGTCGCACTTTTCGACTAGGTCGTTGCCAAGGTATCTCATCGCAGGATTAGGACAGGAGCTACAAAGGTAGGTCGTTGATAGATTGTAATAGGGCGCTACAAAGGTGGGTCTTCGAGGTATTATATGAGGATGCTACAGAGGTAGGTCTTCGCGATATTAAAAGAGAACGCTACAAAGGTAGGTCGTCGCAGGATTAGATTAAATCGCTACAAAGGTAGGTCCCCGCGGTGTTAGAAGAGGACGCTGCAAAGGTATGTCGTATGGCGTTTCAAAGATAGGTTGTCGGAGGATTAGAATAGAGCGCTACAAAGCTAGGTAGTCGCTATATTAAGAGAGAACGCTACAGAGGTAGGTCTTCGTAGGATTAGACTAGATCGCTATAAAGGTAAGTTGTCGCAGTTTTCGACTAGGTCGCTGCCAAGATATCTCATCACAGGATTAGGACAGGAGCTACAAAGGTGGGTCGTTGATAGATTGTAATAGGGCGGTACAAAGGTAGGTCTTCGAGGTATTATAAGAGGATGCTACAGAGGTAGGTCTTCGCGATATTAAAAGAGAACGCTACAAAGGTAGGTCGTCGCAGGATTAGATTAGATCGCTACAAAGGTAGGTCCCCGCGGTGTTAGAAGAGGAAACTACAAAGGTAGGTCGTCGGAAGTTTAGACTAGCTCGCTGCAAAAGTATATCGTAATGGCGTTACAAAGATAGGTCGTCGGAGGATTAGAATAGAGCGCTACAAAGGTAGGTAGTCGCAGTATTAGAAGAGGATGCTACAAAAATAAGTCGTCGCGATATTACAAGAGGATGCTACAAAAATAGGTCGTCGCGATATTAAAAGAGAATGCTACAAAGGTAGGTCGTCGCAAGATTAGACTAGATTGCTACAAAGATAGGTAGTCACGGCGGGATTATAAAAGCATATACCCCACTAAAGGTAGATTTTGGAACAGGAACTAGGTTTTTCTTCACGTTGAGGTGCTATCGGCAGGGTTCGGTGGCAGAGAAAAACGAACGCTGTTTTAGGTAGCGTTTTTCTAATTCGATTAATTTCTATTGTAATTAGAAACAAATAAGACTTTAATAGCAAATATATTTACTCAAAAATGTACATCTTTCAATCAACAAAGATCAGTTTAACTGAGAGAAAAAAAAAACAGTTACGGCTATGACTACAAAATATAAACAGAAAATAATACAAATTCGATTTGGATCATTCACGCAAACACTCCATCATCATCCCTATCATACACATTTACCAGTCTAACTTTATTATTTTATTAATTTTATATATTTTCTATATAAATTAACAACAATCTTATATAGAAAAAACAAAAAAACTACCACTATTTATTAGAAACAAAAGTGCAAATAACAAAACAGCACTTTTTCAGTTCTTATCATCCTCATCCTCATCATCATCACATTATACTAAAAATAGTTCAAAACAAAACAGATTTAATTCTCTTTCTTCTCTTTTTGTTCACCTTGCTGCTGTTCGCCTTGTTGTTCTCCACTACTGCTACTACTGCTACCACCGCTACCTTCACGTTCTGCTGCCATCTGCAAAAATTTTCTTAATTAATTCCACACTCTAAAGTTTTTTGATTGATTTTTATTACCTTTTTGTATGCCATTTCGAATAATTTCAATGATGATTGTTGGAGTGCACTAGTAACTTGACGTAATTCTTCTGGATCGGCTGTATCTTTCTTACTTAAAAATTCACGTACTTTTGCAATTTCTTCTTTTAATTTATCACATTCTTCTTTTGGTAATTGATCTTTATATTCTTCCATTTTTGTTTCTGTATCATGTACAATACCTTCAGCTTGATTAATAGCTTCAACACGTTCTTTACGTACTTTATCTTCTTTAGCATATTCTTCAGCTTTACGTATCATATTTTCAATTTCATCTTTATTTAAACCACCAGATGATTGTATAACAATTTGTTGTTCTTTACCAGTACCTTTATCTCTAGCT